>JAQIWA010000091.1:0-53435 GCA_034693305.1 Eueremaeus valkanovi | reverse complement strand
GTATTTATTTTATATAATTTTAGATTAAATTTATTCAAAAGAATATATCAATCATTCGTTTAATAATTAAATTATTATTTAAATTAATTAATAGAAAATATATCTAAAAATTCATTTCTAAATATCATATCATTTCATAGAATATGTGAATAAAATAAAATCTATTTATAATAAAATTGAAAATTTGTATAATTATTAATATTTGGCTATAATTTGGTTTTCAATATATAATTGATTGCATTAAACAGTATTTTCCGGAATTTGTTGATTCGAGAGATTAGTGCTAATGATTGGGTTAGCACTGAGACTGCAAACCGTGCACTCATTGGAGTGCACTTTCCTTTCATCACAATTCGCTTTTTTGGCCACAAATTCAATGAAATTAATTCCGCGCGAAATGGGGTTCTGCTGTCCAACGAATTTCTGGTATTCGTAGTAGTCTTTGGCACTGCATAGAGGAGTGTCCACTTCGTACGTGTTGTTGAACCGGCCGTAATCGACCCGGTATTCTCCAGATTCTCTTCTGTAGGACACCAACTGTTCGAACCGATGGCCCCATAATATCTCTGACGGCAAGTATGAAGAGCGGGCCTGAACTGAGACCAACCAAAACAAAGCATAAGATCTATAAGTTTTAGAAATATTTAAAATTCATGTCTTATTACTCGACTGTCCGGTCGACTCAATAGTTCCCTCTAATATGACAATTATCTCAAACTTCTCTCGCATTAGCTCTTCTGAACTCATCTATTGATTAAAAATTTTGACAAAAATTATATATAAATAAGAGATTGTTTGTTGGCTTACATTAAAGAACGGACTTTTATCGTCTATTATATGGACAATAGTGGCCGGCCATATGAGGAAGACATTGGCGTCACTGCTATCGAACCTGACATCGATGTGTGTGTGATAGTACGATATGACCTCTCCCTCCTGGGTCACTTTCCTACTGATTATCTGTGCGCTAACAGAAGCGCCGATAATATGCGAACGATTGCGAACATCGCCTGAAAGTGAATATCAATTAATTGTCTATTTGTTGGGAAAGACTCTTAAGAACTGACAAACTCTAAACATTAGACAAAGTTTTGAGTCTCGGAGACAAACGATTGCATTTCGGCTGAACATCAAAGTCTGTGACCTCTTCTGCGGTCGGGACAGCTTTGCGAATACGAAGCCAACCATAAAGCACTGGATCATTACCCCAACCACTGACTGCATGCACATCACGAATATTGCTTCCGGACATTCTTCGGTCGTATATCGAGAGCCGTAACCTTTGAGACCATATATATTAGCAAAATGGTGTCGGATAGAGGATCAACAGAATTGACACAGTTCAGTTTAAAGCAAGAACCCATAGCTAGAACATTCACAAATAGAATTAGCAGAGCACAGCTCAACCAACAGGTAATACAATATAAGTACAGTCATTGTTGTATTGAATAAGAGTTTAGGGCAGCCATAGTAGTATTGTTGTTCACCCCTGTGTTGATTTTGAACTAGGACCGATTGCGGACAGAATATATTTTTATGTTAGTGACCAAAGGGGGGTGGGGTGTAGTGGGGGTGGCATCGAATCTATCATATATGTGATATATGTATCAATTTCTAAAGAAAATGGATATAATGTCTGAATCATTACTATTAGTAAAGTACTAGTATTAGGTAGAGTAGGCAGTGTAGAAGAGTGAGTGCAATCCATTGATAAATCACCAATGTAAAGTTTACATTGTGAACTTAAATGCGTGAGCATGGTAGTTTTAATTTTAGACCCTCGACCCCTCTCTACTGTATATGAATTTCAATGAATGATTTTATGTTCAATACTAAGATAGCTATTCTGTTAAAAATAATGAAATTGAACTTGGTACATCAGAGTGTCATTTATGAGTTGAGCCAAAAAATTCTGAATAAAAGTTTGGAAAAAGTCACAGAAAACGATATGATTTTTGCATTGATTTCAACCAATCAATGAAATCACTATTCGTATTACTATTTTTACCTGTCTCACTTCTGTCACACTTCTGTCACACTTGTGTCTCACTTCTGTCTGACTTTGCATTTTTCTAGTACCGGTACTATCTGTCAGACTATTATAGAGTAGATATCGATTTGCTATACCGTATAATAACTACTGTATTGAGGATATGATTAATGTTCTGATGTCTGCAATCATAGTATGGATTCATTGATTACATACCGATTGTGTGTTGGGTTTCGATTGAGAAAAGGAAAGCACTGATGAATGACTTGACGTTATGGACACATGGAGTCCAGTTCTCGTTATCCAGGTTATCGAAGTCTGAGTGCGAGAAGCATATGAGCCACCAGAGCACAGAGAAGCCGAACCAGCTTAGGATGAAGCCCATTGCGAAGACCAGTAGATTCCATCGCCACTGGATGTCAACCATTGTTGTGAACAAGTCTTTGAGATATCGTTTGCTTCTCTTATCGATGTGTTCTTTGCATAGATTGACGTTTCCGTTCTTCAGGACCACTCTCTTCTTGATCCTTCCGGGAAATATCCTAGTTTGTTTCATACTATTGATAGTCCTATACAGAGGTGTCGTTTGGCCATCGCTTGCCTCCAACTTAGTTGATCCCGAATACGTCAGGTTCTTCTGCAACTGTTGTGCTCTCAGACGATACACATAGTTCTTCGAGTGTTCTGTTGTGACCGTCGAGTTCGGTGTTTCTGATTCCAGTGCTAAGTCAGAAGTTGGAGACCGCAGGCCAGAAGGTATGAGCTCCTGCCAGACACCCTCCGACTCCATAAACGCTTTCATGTCTTCACTATCGCTAATGAAAACAATTTATTATAAATATAAAGCTTTTGAGAGAATATTAATCATTGTTTGACTAAATCAACAAAATGTTTGAAACTTTTACACAAAGGATATTCTCAGCCAATACTGTCAACACTTATATAATTGTCAATTATTTAATGCATAGAAAGACATTGAAAATCGAGAATACAATACAATATTCAGTATTCAGTAGTTTTGTTGAGCCAACAGACATATGCGGTAATGAGAGAGTACTGTAGTGTGATTTAGAGGTGACCCGAATGTTAAGCTAGATGTAAGCTATGTTAATTTAAAAATCGCAAACTCATTGCTCTAATTTTCATTAACTCTCAGATTCTATTCAATCATTGAATTATACTATTGTTTCAACACTTTTCACATTCAAATTTCAAAAGACATGAATTATTGTTTGTAAATCACAAAACAGTTTACTTACGATTAGATAATGAGTTGCTTTACATAAATTCAAGTCTGAAATACAATTGTCTGTTTGGATATACAGTACTGTAGTATACAGTTTTGCGAATTTGAATCACAATCAGAATTACAGACTAATAAATCAATATATAAGCGGATACTCATATACTGTGTCTTATATTCATATAATAATAATTTATATTAAGTTATATTCGCTTAACAACAGAACTAAACTAATAGTCTTCTCGTTTAAAGACTTTATAACTTGATTGCGAACTAATACTAATATAACTTAAGTGATTAGAAAACAGATTCAAGTGCTATACATCCCATTCCGATATCCTCAGCCCTACTCTTATAGTCGAACTAACATTTGTCGGTCTTTTCTAAACTGCTGTCAGATTTAGAATGGGTTTCAAAGTCTCTCTGAGTTCTCGAACTTAGACTTCATTGAACACAATTGAGTTGACAGAGTTAACTGTTAACAGAGAGTAAAGGATGTTGTGCTCATAAAATATAATGTTCAAGGATAATTTATGTTTATTACTGAATCGCTAAATTCCATTCTAATAATACAAATCTTTTATAATAATTGTGAAAAATATTATATTATATAAAGATTATTAATATTTAGTTATAAATAATATTTAACTTTTTATTTGCAAATTGTTATGCAATTGAGAGAACAGACAAATGTGTTATTTGAAAATAAATCCATACGAACGCAAATTATGATCGATTGCTTCAAATGATTCAGATTATTGTCATCAATGTGTTCAATGATTTATTTATTGCATTCATTAAAATAAATGACATTTAAATAAATGAATGTTTCAATTGATTTCAATTAATTCTTTCTATTCAAGCAACTCATCCGAATGGCATTGAATACTGTATAAGAGTTATTGTTTTCAATATATTTATTTCAAAAATTTTATAAAAGACGTGGAGCCAATATCGGCCATTATACAGCAGCTATGTTTTAAGGCAGCGATGTATCCCAGGTCTTTTTGCTAATGACTCAACTTATTGATCGATATATTTTAATTGAATTTCTATTAAATTACGTTTAATTTAAACAAATCCTTGAAGTTTTGTCGCCATTTTGATCATCCAGTCATTGTCTTCCGCCTCACAATTGGAGAGCATTTTTAGTTCTGCTAGGATTGTCAAACTTCCACATCTCTGCTTGATATTGATATATGAATACCAAATGTGCTTTGAGAATATGTGGGTCAATAGAACTAGGTCCTTTATTTTTTCCTTTCATTTTGATTAGCAGTGAATTTTATTGTAATTAAAATGACATTGGATTGGATACTCATTTGAAGTCTATTGCTTTGAAACAAATTACTTTTGAACACTCAATATATGAAGGCATCAGATATTGACATAACATTGCAATTCGTGCCGATTCTAGAAAACTGAAAATTATTATATAATACCAATCAATGAATTTTGGTTAATAATATTCACAGTAATTGCGAAACAATTTTTGAACATTTGAAATAATCTTTATCAATTTGTTCTCTATTTATTTTGGGTATTGAATTAAGTTCAGGTTCAATCCAAACTGAACAGGTTGCTTAACGCAATCGTAGTCACGTACAGTACATTTCTTCATATGCTTTCATGTAATCAAAATCAATGGATAAGTTTTGTACAGTATATGACCCGAACCTTAAGAGATCAAAGATTTGTCTATATTTTCAAAAATATTTTGATTGATTCGAGGAATTGTCTCAAAGTTTAAAAGCAATGTTCACTACAAATAATGAACAGATTTTGGAAATTCAGGCATTTTATGAACAAAAATAAGGAATATTTTGTGAAAGCATAAGGAAATGTGATTTTTACAGTCGAATGGGGAAAATTGATAACAAGAGTCAATAGACTCATAAAAGTTTCTCTGATTTATTAACATTTCTTATGTTCATTGCTGTATAAGTGTTTGCCAACACATTAACCGAATATATGTTGAATAATAGTTAATAATATCAATGCTTTGATTAGTCTATTCTGTTTGGAATTTTCCTTATATTTTGTTAATATAAATAAGAAATATATTAATATATAGGCGTTTGAAAAACCTGTTCGTCTCCTGTTAGCAAAATGTCCCTGGGCTTCTACGCCAAAAGATATACTTTCTTGGACTTTTGGTTGCAAAGAGTATTTTATCGAAATTCGACTAAATTGTAGCTCAATTTAAGGTTAAATTGAGTCAATTTCTGGTCCAAATAAAGTGTGACTAAAAATTCGTCGGCAAAACATTGAAGTCATCTAAATATCTGTCAGACATAAGGATATCGTAGATAATTTTTGAGCTTAGGGACGAGGGTCAAATTAATTGTAAAAATCAACATGAGAATCAGCAAACTCATGCTGTATGACATACAGTGTATGTAATTATGTGGGTAACTCACAAATTCAAAATAGAAACTATGAGATAGAAATGTGGTTCCAATTGAAAAATTATGACAACTTATGATATATGTCTCGACTTGACTGACAATTGTGAGTCTAATCCAATGCTATGACAATCGAAACAGTAGTTCAGTATTAATGTCGTAATAAAAGCTGATTTTAAACAATCAAAAGCTTACCTAAAATTCATTAAAGCACAAATTGGTTAAAACCGATAAATATAATGTTTAGCAGCACTGGTAGTATTGGAAGATAATTCTCATTAGAGAGTGAGAACACAACAAAAAACAAATCGATTCTGTAATGTATTTCTGAGATTCAAAGTCTAAATCATAAACTGTTGGGAATATAAGGCCAAATGCAGTGCATTTAAAATCAAATTTGAAAAAAATAAAACAAAACAAAAGTCACGTTTAGTATCGAACCTATAATTATAAAACAATTTTATTGAATGAATCGTACATTTAATTGAGTAAAACAACTAAACAATAAACACAATTATGGTTTGGATTTTATTCCAATGCAGTTATCATTATAGCCAGCATTGCATACATTTTGGCAATTATTTTAAGCAAGACTTCTGTTATTCATTGAAACCATTATTTTTGATGTGAATATAACTAACTGTAAAATAATTATTATATTTAATACCAGAGATGATGAACAGGTTTTCCTAGGCTCAAAATACCTTGCTAGGATTGGAAAGAGGCAAAATATTCATTAGATTTGGACTCAACTAAGAACTACCCGATAAACGGTCAAAATTGCACCCACGTCACATTTGCAACAAAAATTTGACCAAATTGTGCTTTAACTTTACTGAATTTAAATTATTCAAGCTAATTCAGACACTATCTGATCAAATTTGGTTAATTTGGTCACCAAGACCAATGAAGCAGGGCAAATTTTGGTTGAAATAAGACCACATTCGTAACAATTTAAGTTTGAGTCGCCATTTTGTTTTTTGAAAATATCCTGGCTTCATTCAGCTCCTAAACCCCTGTAGATCGTGTAGGCTCGGCATCTCTGTTGTAAGCATTGGTTAAATAATTCAAAGAAACAAAACTTATAATAATTGTATGGATTTGTGTCAAAAACAAAAATGATTTACAGAGAAGTCAAGCAATAAATAGCTATTAATTCTCAAAATATTATTCAACTTTCAAACTATGATTTCATTTGTTTTCTGGCTTTTTATCGTTTAATGTGATTATTGATAAATAACTTCAATGTATCTCAAGTTCAACCGGTTCTGACCAGTTCTTGACCAAACTCTAAGATCTTTTAACTCAACTTCACTCGAGTTTGGAATTTCCCGACGAATATGGTTTGAGTCGAAGCAAATTCCACAGCAATTGAAATATTTTTAATCATAATTATTCGAATCGTATCTCTAATATCCTTAACAATTATGCCCAGGGTGTATAAACCGACTTTCATTACAAGAATGCAAAAGGGAGGTGGGTATAGCGCATGTTACCATTTATATGAACTTTTTCAGGTAAACCCCCCCTTGAGTACATGAAAAATTCTGAAGGTTCGTTCACCACTGGACCAAAGATGAGCGTGCTCAGATGAAGTAAATCAATGATAATATCATAAAAATAACCAAAAAAATCACCAAGTACAAGCATTCAGCTGATAGTTATTACATTTTTCATGTACTCAAGGGGGTGTAGTTTTCCTGAAACAATTTCCACATAAATCTGAATATGCGCTTTGTCTACCTGTCTACTTCCCCCCCCTTGGTCAGTATTAGAATCTAAAAACTTAATAAGCGCAAGCATTTTATAATTTTATTGTCAATAGATTCAACTCAATTCAATAGTAAAAGGAGCAGGATACTCTATCTACACATACTGTATAAATAAATGAATCTTTTTTGCAGCGCTGATCATCAGTCACGAGAATGAAAGCAAACTTTGATGGTTTGAAAGTAAGTTGAACTGCAATACGGATTGGATTTAAGATTTATATCAATATATAAACTGTGAATATTTGATAATTATTTTAAAGAATTAATAAAAAGAGTCCTTTATTTGAGTCCATACGTCATCCAAGAGATTAACTGCTCGTTTGGTTTTAGTCACTGAAACTCTGAGTTAAAGATAGTCCAAAATAGTACTCAATTTATTTGATTGCAATTCAATTCTGATATTCTGTGCAATAATACTATTACAGGAATATACATATTGTATATAAATCCAAAGTTTTTTTGTAGTTCCGACCGAATACTCAACTGCACTGTTGATCTGCACTCTCTTCATTGTCGTCCACAGAAGCCCTACCTCTTTAGAAATGTACGCAAAATATTCAATACCTGTTCTGAAGCCAAAGTTCAACTCTTGTCAATGTTTCTCGACTTTCAATTGTAAAATTCCCGTATATTTCGTCATCTCTGCTGAAAATGATTGCAATTTGCAATCCTTATAAGAATTATTGTGACTCACCTTTGAGTTAGCCTTCTCTGCTTTAATGAGTATGGATGAGCACCCGGGTGAGTGCATTGAATCTCAATAGTAGAGAATTAGTGTAGTATTCGAATGAATGAGCACAATGAGCAATGAGCAATGAGCAATGAGCAAGGGGGTATATTATTCGAATGCAATTTTATTGTTAAATTTAACTTACAATCAATTGATATATCAATACAGAGTAGCGTCAATCAGATTAGACTCTATTAGATTAGACTTAATATCAGATTAGACTCTAATCATTGATCTGTTAGAGTCGTATCGATTCTAAAGGATCTGGATGTTTAAAAAATAGGCAGCATTTCGATAGAATACAGATTACAAGAACAGTTTACTTTGCATTTTTGGCAGAAGTTTAACATTTTTCGATTTACATGTTTTGTTTGAATTGTTTATAAATTGTTTGTCTGTTTGTATTCACATTCATATCAATGTTAATATTGTTTTCATTATTTTCAACAAAACCACAATCAATATATACGGGTCACTCGAAAGGGGTTTTTAGATTCAATTTGATTCTTATGTTTAAATATTTGGAAATGTCTTATATTAGAAAATAATTAATAATTATTGCTTTCAAATGGATTTTTGTTTTGTTTGTAAGCCTTTTGGAAATATACTGGAATTGAATACTATTTTGTGATTTTCAATGTCATGACTAGAAATCAATTAATAATTATTATGCTTTCAATTGTAATCAATGTATGTTTTCGTGTATACAATAGACAATAAAATAGAAGTTTTGTTTAATTTGTTTAATGTTTTTATTTGTGTTTTGTATTGTTTTGTATATGTTTTTGAATATTTGTTAAACCCATACAATATTTATAAAGTGGTTCACAATTTTGTTTTTTCATTCATTGTATCATATTTTTAGATCATTTCTTTCAAATTGTTTTATGAGATCTTTTACTTTAAATAATAATAATATTATTAATAATATAATTATTGTCACAATAATTAATAATTATAACAAATCATTGGTTAATGACTTTTTGTGTGTATATATCGGCGATCAATACAATACTCAGAGAGAAGTCACACTCATTTGATTTTGGCTTAAAAAAGATTTCCTTTTTATTTATTCATTCATTCATTTGTTAATTAGCGTAAAAACTATAGATTAGTCTATCGTATAGTCGGATGCGTTCGCACAAAACAAGATAAGAATGTGTGGAATGCATTGAATTATCATATTATCAATAAAATCAATATTAATGTCAATTAATTTATTAATTGTTTTGTAAAAATTTCAATTATTTGGCTTAAACTCAATTAAGGCTTCGATAATATCGGAATAAATACATCTTTTTATTATCATTTAGTCTTCTTATTTGTTTTGTCTCATTTCTAATTAGAGTCAACACTCAGTTATGTAATAAATGCTTAAATTAATGTGTGCACAGATATACAGCTTATTATTAATAATTAAATATTTGTTTCAAATTTATTGTGCATTTGATAAGAATTTGTGACAAAAATATTGATTCAAATTAATTAGCACTATATATGAGCCACTTAGAGATGATATCAGTTTTCATAATTAATTGTTAATTAATTGTTTAGATTTGAAAATATCATAGAACTGGTGGCGCTAACATGATCACTGGGCAACGCACCGCCACAATATTAAAATTAAAAGGAATTAACATGATTATATAAGTTACCCGCTTATCATATATATTGATACATAGAATATATACACTAAATAAAAGCTATTTTACATTTTTTTTTTGTATTTTTTCAAATGTTTTTTCGTATAATAATATACTATTGATTTGTTTGTTTGGAAAGTTCATAACTATAAAGCACACGTATCACAATTTGGCACTGAATCGACCGAACCCTTCCGGTCCCAATTCAATGCTTTGCTATGAAATAAATATATAGTAATAATAAAATTCTCGTTTAATTCGCAGGAATTTGATATATCATTACTCGGAGTGGTTTTTCGCTCTATTAGAGAATCACACTATTAATTGAAGAATTATTTTTTCAAAATAAAAACAGAAAAAATGTATTTATAATTATATAATATTAATAATAATAATAATAATAATAATAATTAGATAAATCGTATGTATTATTGGATCCTTTTGTTTGCGAAACAATCGCTAAAATCACGAATAATTTGGCATTTATTCTGATATACAATCGTATTATGAAAATGGATTGCAATCAGAAGATAATGGCATTTAATCATTGGTTTAATGTATTTGTGTATGTGTTGTACAGTATGTGTATGAATGTAAAGATATCTGTGTGTTATGTCTGTTGTTCTTTGATTACACCAGTGTTTGGTCGCATTTGATTTCAAACAAAATCTTTTTCTTTTTTTTAATACAATTTTCCCCAAAACTCGTTAATATCTAAAAATGTTTTAACTATTATATAAATAAAATCTAAAATAGAATATAGTTTTAGCGATATATTCATATATTCACTGCACTATTCGTGTAATTAAACAACTTTTGTTGAGCTCGCGCGTGATTTGAGCACCAAATGGTAATCTAATGAGTGATTGCTCTTTGAAAGAGTGAACAATCCTTTACTTTAATATGTCGTCAACACTGTCGGTGACAACACTTGACAGTAATTGTGAATTAAGAGTAAGAGCTATGGAAATAGAGGTCACTTCAGAGAGTTTTGCATTTTTCACATCAAATTTTGAATCACAATAAGGACTTAAAGTTAAAACTCTGTGTTTATATAGTTTGGTACTGAAGACATATCTGTGCTTTTGTTTATAATTCAATTAACAAACGATAAGATCAATTGAACGATAAGCAGATATTGATATAATAACAATATTTATAGTGAAATATTCTGCTGACAAGTGTTCAATGGATTGACCCAAACATAAGTCTATTTAAATGCGATTTATTAATGACTAGTCTTAACAATAATTATTCAAAAAATGACATTTTGTTCGATAATAGTTTGCATTTATCTGATTAGGCCTTTAGACGATTAATACTATCTTAAGTAATCCTAAACCCAACCAATGGCTCATTTGTGTTGCTATAGATCCCTAAACACAGTTATCATATGATCTACGGTAACAAAGCCCGAACCGATTGAAACAAATTTTGGCCAATTGTTTGTGATTTTGTGATCAAAGACAATGAATGAATGCTCTGTATAATCACAAAAAGCAAGTATATGTGTATATCAATGAATTGGCAAGGACATTCTATGCAATATTCATGCACAGGCATATTCATATTCGGGAGGAATGTTCCAGATAGTTGTGTCTGACCACTTGGAAGATTACAGTTAGAGTGACATTCGAGAGAACATTATTGAGAATACCAGGTTTAAGACCATGATATGAAAATACTTAAACAATTGAACTATAGCTGCAATCACTTGCAATCATTTGCAATCATTTATATTCTCTGCGATTAATAAATATATGTTTTGTTTAATTACTTTTCAGTGCATTCGATAGTCTTTATGTTTTTTATTTATTTTTTTGGTAAAAAATAAAATATTTATTCGTTGGTAAATACATTTGATTTAATAAAATTAATTCCAAAAATTGAATGCAATAAACATCAAGTTTTCCATCACTTTATTTAATTGAATTAAAAATTTGTTTTCAGTCTAAATATTTACTGTATTTTATGATTATTTAAATATTTGTTTTGGTTTTACTTTACAGTAAATATGAAAAGCGTCGGAAAAATAAATAAAAATTTAAATTCAATTAAATATAAGTATTATTTTGTTTTTATTTTTTGCCGAAAAGATTTGAGTGAAGTGAGTGACCAAACACGAGTAGTTTGAACGGTAAGACACGGTTTGTATGATTTTTGAGTTTAAAATAACAAATAAAATCTATTTAATTTAATACTAGTACATAAAGCCCAGCGTTTGCCCCCTTTATAAATAAACACTACCCCTAGCTCTTGATCACCTCTGGTCTAATAGTCAATAGTATTTAAATGATCCCGACTTTCAGTCAACATAACGAATAAACTTTTTGTTTGTGAACTAAGCTTTGGTCAAAACCAATAGAAGTTGATTAAAGATAAACACAGAGTATTGGTATTTGACTTAACTTTGTTTTATCAAAAAAGTCTATCATTTTTCCGAATGAAAAACATTAGTAACCGATCACAAGGCTTAACGATATATATTCACAATTCGTTTATTCCTTAAATATATTATTAAATTAGAGAAAGTGTAGGAAATATAACATTGCTTTCATGTCTGAAGAATTTGGATTCAATTCAAATCAATTGCCGCAGAGATTGCAATACCGATAATGAAGTAGAAATGTATAACTTATTTACATAATGCACACCATTATAGCTAAGGACAGTTAACTAAAGGTTCGACAACTTATTCAGAGTAATTGTATTTGTTTTGTCTGTCAGTAAGTCAGTAGTCGTAGAGTACTAGCAATATCTCAATACTGTAGTAGTACTCAAGTAATTCTGCATAAAGTAGTTTAAAGTAAGAGAATAGAGATATAGATATAATTTACTTATTATAGTATTTTAGTCTATACTACAGTATTATAGTACGTAATAATGGCTTATCATATCTTATACTGTATTACTGTTTTGACAGATCAATAGTCAGAAGAGACAGAGATATAGATCTGAGTGAGAGAGTAAGACAGAGGGAAGGGGAGGGAGGGAGAGAGAGACAGAGAGAGAACTGTTTCGCCGATCAGTCAGACTATCACTGATATGGTATTTATGGTATTAATAATTATCTATTGATAGAGTTGTGGTGACGAAAGTGAGTCACGAGTTAAGGCGTCCGCACGAAGTCTGGCACTTGAAATGTGTTTGAATGAAAATACTGCACACATGGCGTGCATTGCCTTAAGACGTGCTTTGATTAGAGAAGATGTGATTTGTTGTCAATGTTTGGACTATATATGGACTAATTGTCTTCAAGCGTAGCACAAGTATGCATTGATAGTGAAAATTGTAAATTGCTTTCGATAGCAAGTATTAACTGCTAGTCTACTAATAAATTCTAAATTAGTTATAATTATAATAATAATATCAATCAATATATGTATAATCAATAAAACTTTTGTTTACACTGTTTGAGTGTGACTTTTGCAACGATTACAATGAAGTGAAATGAGATTTTGAACAATAATTAGTTATTAATCATTTCAATTCAATTCATAATTTGTCTCAATATTTATGATAACATTTAAAACACAAAACTAACGATAAATTAAAATCGACTAAAAATATACAAATTATATATAAATTTCATCAAATTATTGATTGATTATTGAATCAAAATATATATACCATTAATATGATTACAAATATGAAGAGAAGAACAGAGAGGAAAGTAGAGCAGAGAAGGAACAGACGGAGAAGAAGAGGGAAACCATTTGCGCTAATATAAGGTAGAAGTCGTGACCCATCCATGCGATTACTAATTGCGATGGCTGTCGATCAGTCTCTATCACAAATCACTTTATGGTGCGCTGAGAAACAATTGTTATGACCGGCCTCTCACTATGGGTGAGACCCAACACTGAGCACAACTGTGCGCTCCATCGGTGCACTGCACTCAACATATGTGTGTAAATCGAAATTAACGTCTATTTTATAATATTAATGATTAACTGATTTGAGCCGTTAAGACATGAGTGAACACACGTCTGACACACAGTTAGGCTAAACAGGTCTCACAAAAGCGCCGATCATTTCAATTATGAATAACAATTGAGAAATTGCCGGAAGATCTTGGTCGCCGTCGCAGGTATTGAACACTTGTTTGGGTTGTGGTCACCATTTGGTGCTAAACGAGTAATGAATGAATGAACCGAATATAGCAATCATATAGCAGTCATAGCAGTCATAGACAGAACAGTTTGGAAATAGAGTTCATATGAGTTAATAATGTCAGTCAATATGAGTGCCATTCATACGAAGCTCAAGCAATCAATACAAGTACTGAAACCGAGACATAGATTCGATCCAATAGTTGTCATACAAATACAATATTATGACAACCGATCGATCCGATTGAGAAGCGCTCGTAAGGCAGAGCACAGGCAGAAAGAGCTGACTATAATAGTGTAAGATTCGGAGGGATTGAGAGTCTGGCCTACCTTTGGTTGCGTCAATTGGTTTCGCCGCCCAGTAAGTCGCCGGGAAGTAAGCTTTGGATGGAGGAGGGAGTGCTCCTGTCCTGAGCATTAAGAGCACCGGGAGCACTCCATAAGTTATTGCCGGAGTTGGAGAATGGCCACAAACTCATGCCCGAAGTGGTCCAGCCCGGAGAGGTAGTACTCGAGTCCATCTTTGATGGCGTTGAGTTGGAGTTTCCGGCGTATTGGAGAGAGCTATGGGTGCTGTGGGAGGTGTTGGCGCTGCGGTAAAGGCTCGACGACTGGTTCACCCCATTGGACGCGCCGTTGTTCTGTCCGTTTTGGGACCAATTGTTCAGTGCGTTGGATGTCATCTGTTGGCCGCCGCCAGAGATGAGCTGCAGATACTGCTGAACCTCTCCTTCTTGTGGCACATCCGCCAGGATTGAGGTGTTGCCCAAAACACAGTTATTCAGAGCTGACTGGGCTTTGGAGGCCTCTTCGCGCGTTGAGTATCGGGCCAATGCTATGCCATGGTTTAGGAACAGGTGGAACAGCTGGAGTGGCCCGTGTTGTAGGCACAGGGTCTTGAGTGTCGAGCCGTCAATCTGTGGATCAATCGAACGAATCATTTAAATGAGTAAAGCGTTTGGTATTAGACCTGTTAGAGGGACAGACAGACAGACGGACGGACAGACCTGTGGCGTAAGATTGCGGAGCAGAAGGAACTCCGATCCGTTGTGTCGATCCAACGCACGGTTGTCTGCGTTCCACAGATTGTGAGCTGGGCTCACTGTCGGATTACCCGCTCCAGAGTTGGGCAGACTTGTGGCCGGACTCTTGATCTGAGGCGTCAACCCAGGAGGCGGGCCCCTAGTCTTGGCAACGGAGCCCCCGCTCCATAGGTTGTCAGTGCATGCGTTCAATTGGAGCTCTGCGTTGAGTGCGCCCCAACTGGAGGGAGATTTCAGGTTATTCTTCGGTTTGTTTGTGTCGACAGTATTATAGATTGTGTGCGAATTGGAGGGCGGAGTGAAAGCCCATGTGCTCGAAGACAGGGACAGCAGAGAGTCGGCCGCAACAGAGTTGGGCGTTCCCGGACTCAGTTTGGTCGGCCAATTGAATAGCATCGGGTCTTTGATTGTATTTATTGAGAGCGGCGACCGATTGACACTTCCGGGAGTGATAGTCGGGTCGTCTTCGATGTTCTTCATACCGGAGTTCCCTTTCCAGGGCTTTCCCGGTTCGAACTCCGGCACCAAATCGTTAAGATTGTATGCGTCAGCGATAGAGGGCTGAATGGAAGCGGACATGGAGTTCGACATATCCTTCAGCTCATTGTGTTTCTGAATGCCTGCGCCGGACATAGAGTTAACGGCCGCGTCTGAGGGCCAGCCACTGGACTCGTCAGCGCCGGTAAAGCCAGTCCAGTTGGGAATATCACTTCGGGAGAGCATACTGTTGGCCTGTTTTGGCAGAGGTCCCGGCGCTCGACTGAACTCATTAGGAATCATATTATTGACAATGACTTTGTTGTCGTCTTTGTTACCGAACGTCGGTTTCCAAGTGGTCTGAAAGCGAGACAACGACTGAGAGCCGACATCTCTGTCGTTGCTGTTTATCACAAGAGATGTGTTGTCTGTTTGCGGACTCTTAAAGAAGTCATTTCCGGACGTCTGCTGCTGTGAGTGCATCGAAGTGGACGTTGGATTGGCATTAGTGCCGACACCAGCGTTGACCGCATTAGGCGTCTGCGGCACCATTTGCTGGCTCTGGTGCTGTTCCTTAAGGAATATCGCCTGTTGTGCAGCGATTTGGTTCTGAAGATTAAGAATACGTTGTTTTGTTTGAGTGATTTGTACATTGATTGACGACTGGAGGGCCGGCACTGCGGCTGCGTTTGTGGCACCGGTTTTGCTTAAGTGCTGGTTCGCTGAGATTTGCAACTGATGTAAGATTTTTATCTGTTGTAACAACTGGTACAGCAGTTGGAGGGTTGGCGGCGCCAGAGGCTGGTTCAAGATCTGCACAGTTAGCACAAACAGTCAATTAATTAATAATTAGTTAATCAGTCATTCAGTACGTGTGCCAATGCATGGCTGCTTCGGATCAATGGCCTACCTGTGCATTGAGATGTCCGGCTTGAACTGCCAGTTGGATCTGTTGCACCAATACTCGGAGCTGAGCTGCATTGGGAAGAGGATTGGACTGTGCGCTACCACCGATGCGATTTCCGTGCGGGTTCGTTCCTAAGGCACTTTGAACCTGATTAGCCTTACGGTGCGGACAAAGCAAACAGAGTTAGAACCGGAGTTACAATTATCACAATTGAGACAAATGTAATACTTGTGTGAATGACTGTGTCTGAGCAGTTGGTTGGTGTGGCGCCGGCAGAATTGATCCCAAAGGGTTTCGGTTAATACTGGTAAGACTAGAATTGGCAATGCCTGCTGTGTTGCTAAGTAGACTAGGAGTATTGGTCGACATCCCCGAACCCTACGACAATGAGACAACAATGAGTCCAGTGTTTGGCTCTTCAGTCAGAATGAGGTCATAAGCAAAACACAAATACCTTAAAGCGTTGCAAACCTTCCAAATCCATGGGATTGGGCTCACGAGTCGATGCGTTCTTCAGTTCAACTGAAAAATAAACAGATTTTAAGTAAAAATTATTGAAATTGAAAAAATAGTAATCAGTGGTCAGGGACTCACTTATCGCGTCCTCGAGTTTCATAGAACTGTTGCGAAGAGCGTTCTCGACGTCATCTTTCTGTCAATCCATTCAAACCATTCATTCATTAGTTTATAATTAAAACAAAATTAATTAACAAAACTAGAGGTCAGAGCGCTTGGGCTCAAACAGAAGGAAGAATTTTGAAATACGCGGACAACCGAACCATACGAAGGAAAAGCAGTCATTCAGTCTCAGCAGATATTGGGTTTAAGTAAACTAAACCGAATTGCACCCGGGCTTAAATCAGTATGCATTCGGATGAGCAGTGCCATTATATGTGGATACAAATTACACTATTGCTGAGTCACTTGTCTTACATTAGGATTTAAGCCGGGTATGAGATACAGTATATTGTGTACTACTATTATAGTACTACAGTATAGGTATAGTGAAAATGTGTCGACAAAATCAGTATTAGAAGTGATGCCAAAACAGAGTCATTACTGAGAGGTCTGTAATTGGATTCGATTGTATCGACACCTTTGCACAAGAATTGCATTCATATTCATATGTAATCTCTATATATTTTGATAAGTAATGAGCAATACTTTGAGCATTCAATTGCTTGTGGGGACAGACGGACAGACATAGAGAACAAATCTCTGAATTCCTTGACTCAGAGAAAATGTGTCAAAGATTTAAAGATAACTCAAATGAAGAGAATTTAATGGAATATTGAGATAACGGCTAACAGTATAGCAGTATAACAGAAATGAGTCAACGGTTAGTGAGTGCGCCATACCTTGAAGCCCATGTCAGTGAGAATGCGGAACTGCTTACTGGCCCAGATTATATCTCTGGACAAAGGCTTTCCCTGTTTAGGTCCGCCCCAACTGCTTGTGTCGATCTGGCCGTCGCTCCAACTGTTGTTCGGATTGTTAGTTGCCTTGGGCTTCGCTGCCCAGTAGGCGAGTGGACTAGAGTTGGAATCGGCCCAATTCGGTGTATTCGGGGTTCGGTTCACAGTATTCTTGTTATCTGAGTCACACCAGAGGGAACCGGCATTGTTTGAGGACGAGTCGCGATGAGTAGATGCCTCTGACCACGAATTCCCGCGACTGCCTTGAGTAGGCTGAGACGGTTTGCCCCAACTGTCGGGAGCTTTGCCAGAGATGGGCGCACCGGCAGGCAATCGGATCATTCCAGGACTAGAAGCGATCATTCCGGGCATTACACTCGAGTTCAGTCCCATTTGAGGAGCACTGGTATTGCCATTCGGATTGTGTACGTTCTGTGTTATGGGTTTGGCGGAAGAGGACTCCTTCCAAAGGGCTACCTTTCCTTGACGAGTAGGGTTACCCCAAACGGCAGTTCCGTCGTCGTAATTACCGCCGCTCTTATCGTTAGCGTCTTTATCCCAACCGGAAGAGTGCGGGTCCTTCTTCTGAGTCGACTCGGGAGCCCACGTACCGAAAGATTCGTTGCTTTTGTTGTCATTCCAGGCCGGCTCTGATCCACCGCTCGAATCGTTTTGTTCTGAATTAACAATGGATTCAATCAATACTCAGTTTATTCGCATTTATATTGAATTAAAGATATTCTCAAATAATAACAATTATATTGAGATTAAAATGAATTCAATTGAGAATTGTTTCGAACCGTTATATTCAGACCAATTAGAGTTCTGATTAGGTTTGGGTCTGAGCTCTGGATTATGTCTTATCTCAGAGTTAGGGTTAGCGTTAAGTTTTGAGTTGTTGTCAGAACTATGTTTGGGCTCAGAGTTGTTGTGATTCCACTGCATATTATTTGAGTTATTATTCATATTATTATTATTATTGTTATTATTGTTGCCATTGTTTGGGTTATTATTGGAAACACTATTCGCGACACTATTTCCCGACCAGTTATTGGGAGTACTATTACTGTTGGCGTTCGGAACACCCGTCCAGTGATTGCTAGGGTCTTCTTCCTCACCCCAAGTGCCGCCAATGTGAGTAGAGGGCGTGTGATGGCCCCAGGGCTGGCTCGACGACATGTTCGCGGGCGTAGGCGTCGGTCCTTTGGTTTTGTGACGGACGGTATTTTCCCAGATCTCAGTGCCAGAGCTTGTGCTGCTTTTCCACGTCGAAGCACTGCCACACTCTTTTGGACTTGACTGAGGGGACGGAGGGAGTTTCCAGGGGGAGTCCTGGTTTATCACCTGCACAGACAGCACGAGTAGTCAACAGCTATTAGATATCATTTGATCATTCATTACAGTATTATTGCAGTCATCAAACGCTAAGAGTATTAGAGTATTAGTCATTCTATGAAACAATCAGAACCTGTGCGACACTAACACTAATCCTAATCATAATATTATTAATAATTTAGTTCAGAATCTATTCACCGAAATCAGAATAAATCAAATAATATTCGGATATTTGATAAACCCAACGATATATTTATAGTCAGGCCAATAGGTTTGGCTGTCTTTCATAATAAGTGTGTCTCTGATTGGGACTATTAGCTCGATTAACAAGGCGGGTCAGTTCTCTAATTATGAAATTGTTTATCGAATTGCTTCCAAGCATTTCAAGAGTCAGTCTATTAGTGAAATCGATGTTCACATAAATACTTTTCATAATGTTCTCGCATTTCCTGACCAAAACTGCACCGATTATATCGATTAGAGGCATAAAACTAAGCAGTCATTCAATATGTTCTACAGTATTATCATTAAGCATATGCCCCGGGCCAACTGGCTAAATGATCCAACTCATTCAATAATAGAAATCAAGTGAGCAAAGACTTTGCCCTCTTTGGTTGGCGCGAGCATCATTGAGCATTTGCACCCAGGTGCAGAGATGCAGAGGTGCACACAGGTAGTCTGGATCGATTGATATGAATGTACAGTACAGTAAACACTGACTGGTTTATAGAGTGTAAGCATTTTATTCATCAAAACTGGATTCAAAACGAATTCAAATTTTATATTCATTGATATTCTTCTCTTAATTAACCGAAAGATAGAAAATGTTTTATTTTGTTATTTTGTTTGATAACAATTAGCGATTGCTTTCGACAACAAAACTCATTTAGATTTG
This sequence comes from Eueremaeus valkanovi, assembly GCA_034693305.1. NCBI lineage: Eukaryota > Metazoa > Arthropoda > Arachnida > Sarcoptiformes > Eremaeidae > Eueremaeus > Eueremaeus valkanovi. The sequence continues at coordinate 33,468 of JAQIWA010000091.1, read as the reverse complement.
AAAATCATTAAACTCTATGACTGAGTGCTTAATAACTGGTTTTCATATATACTGAACAGTACTGTAGAGTAAACTCTTTTATTCAAAAGTATTAACGAAAGAAAGCGTAAAATAAAATATTAAATAATATTAATTATAATTATAATTGTAGTAGTGATTAAAACAGAGACAGATATAGGGTTTGTATGGCTGTAGGGTTTGTATGGATACATACAGTTATTCCCCAGTTGTCAGAGATGAGAGCCGTGTCCTTAACTTCACAGTTCATTTGTCCGAAATCACTACTATTTCTAAGTTTAACGGAATTATCGTTACTCTGAAAGCCATTACTGTTGCCAAACGCACTGAGATCATGGTTTGGTCCACTGTTCAGTCCTTTGCCGGCCGCCTGAGCCCACGAACTCGAGGGCTTCGGAGACGTAGATATAGTTTGTTCGCAGTTTGATATTTGTCGGGAATTATTTGGCCAATGATTAGCATTCGTATTGTTGGCAGTACTGGCACTAGTATTCGTGCTACCGGTGCCACTGCCCCAATCGGACGACGACGAGTTCATCGGTGGAAGTGCTCCCCAACCAGAGGACCCACTCGTCATCGACTCGTCACCTCCGCCGTGAAGACCCATTTAACCACTCAATGGCAATGGTTTGACAGCAACTGGTTATGGATTAGTGTCTTCACAATCGGATGACTGTGTGTTCACTCGTCTCACAGATTATTGTCTTTAATGTCAGTCAATATCGAAGTGAATATCACTTATTAAGCAATATATTACTGAAGTATCTCTTCTGATCAGTGATGGCTTCGATGGCAATGAAAACAATTAAAAACCATTAGTTTTGAGGACAATGTCATTGGTTTTGGTTAAGAGTTGAATACAATTAAGTCAAACACAGCTAAACCAATGGGAACCGCAATCGACGTATGTTTTGCTCTTATTTTGGTTCACAATAAGTGTCGACAATATTATATCTGAATCTAAATTAGGAACGAATGCCAACGAAGTATATGCTGTATATGCTGTGCACCAGAATATGCACTTCATTGCAGACATTGCAGACCACACTCACACAACACTAACAACACTAACATTACTGTATTTCTAATCCATTCTCTTGTATAGACAACTATGAGTCCAACCAATCATAACAATAATTATTATTATTATTATATAAATAATTAATTAAAGACTAAATGTATTCAAAACTAAAATCAAATCTAAATAATTAAAAGACGAAAGAAATGAATTGAGTAGTCGTTTGACTCGATATACAGTAACTCAGTTCAGAGCAGTGATGGCAGTGCACAGAGAGGGGAGAGGGAGAGAGTGTGCGCCACTGCCAGCACTGGTAGGTTCTTATGATTGTAGTCAACAGTGAGCCCTCAGCTATGTATCCAATTATGCCATCGTATATACGATCCAAATCTGCACTACACTAACTGTACTGTATATACACTGCCAATACGAGAGCACTGGTAGCTGAGCTCAACTGCGCTAACAAGCGCTGACTGAATGCCTGCTCTAAAAACAATGTCTGCTCTGATAGTACCAGACATTCAATACTATCGACGTATGACTCCATTCAACACATCTTTGCTTTGCTATCAATACTAATACAGAATATTTGCAAACAAACAGAATATTTGGCAACACTTATAGATAGAGTACTCGAGTAGAGGACAGGCAGTGAGTGGACAGTCAGTCTCAAGGAAAGGGATCGCAGAAAACAGTGTTTCAAAGCAATCACAGCATTAGATAATACGTCGCAAAGAGTTATATATATATTGACTGAATATATGGTATATATGGGTCGCTATTATCAATGATAGGGGAATGGCATTACATAACTGTGCACTCGATTGCCTTCAAAGCACTCATTGACTGCATGTGTCCAACCTATGCCACTGAGTGACCAGTGATGGCACTGTCAGACAGAGTCATAAGTGGTTGGCCTCTTGTGCTCACAGTGTCCTCAGAGGAGACCGAAGTGAAGAGCACTGGCTGTGTGTGTGAGCACTGGTAGTCAACACAAACTACAGTAACACTAGTGTAGAGTATATGAGCATAGAATACAATGTTATGGCAGACAGAAGAGACACATACCTGACCGTGTGCTGGGTCTGGCCGTCAGTGTTGACTGTGTTGATGACCTACTGCTTGCTTGTGCTGAACGTATAGATCAGTCTCTGAGTAGGACAACGATATGGCCGCTAATGAACGCCATTTTGTGATGGGTTTGAACGCACAGACAGAGCAGTGCAGTAAAGCTCAGTACAGGCTATACAGGCAGTACATACAGACCGTACATACAGTACAGGCAATGCAGTGAGTGCTGCGATAATGCATTCATTCATTCTATGCTTTACTCCGATATATACAGTATATTCTCACTCACAGCCAATACATACAGTGCAAGCACTGGCACCTTATTGGTCGACAGCATTGGAAACCTGTTGTCTCTGTTGTCGCTACGAGAGAGACCCCACAGTGTGCACAGTGTTTCTATCGGTGCACATATCAGTGCATTCAGTCTCTGCTCTACAGTATATACAGTATTCAGTTCTGTCACTAGTGATGAACACAAGTCGGCTTCAGATGCACTGATCCGTTGTTGCATTGAATGAATGAATGAATGAATGAATGAATGAATATACAAAACATTGAACACTAATTCTGTTCATCTTCTTAATAACCAAGATTTGAACTTTTTAGGATTTTAACTGGTTAGAATTTAAACTGATTAGAATTTGAACAGGATAGAATTTGAACTGGTTAGAATTTATACTGGTTAGAATTTGGTTAGAATTTAAACTGGTTAGAATTTGGTTAGATTTGAACAGGTTAGAATTTAAACAGGTTAGAATTTGAACTGGTTAGAATTTGAACTGGTTAAGATTTAAATTAAGAATTTGTTTTAACCTTTACACCGAAGTGTACTTTTAATTTCTGGAGATTTGTACTATAATTGTATTTGGAAAATAACATTATTGGACATGCATTAAAAGAATTATGCACAAGCACATATTGAGTGAGAGCTAATTTGATTTGTTTAACGTTTCATCAGGTTTTGTACTTACCTCATGAGTCATGAGATAAAAAGATCAGGTTCCGAATTCATAATAAACTAGGACAAAATCTTTTTTAAAGGAGAAACTCTTTCGATGTTATATTTGATTAAATAGAGTCGGGCATGTTTTTAATTGCATAAAAATTCGGCCTAACAAGTCTCGGGCTTGAATAAATTGAGCCGTGCACACTTGCAAACTTATGCACATCATAGCAATTATTGTGGTTCTAATGCAGACTAATATCAGAGTCAGTCAGTATTTGTGCCTCACTTTAGTCTCACTCCTCACTCAATACGTCTATATATTCGCCAGAATTGAATGCAAAACAAGAAATAATTTTAAAAATCAAAACTAATTAATTGAAGGATTAGTACGGAAAGCAAACTGTGCTAACTGTGCCATTCATTTATTTTATTAAAATACATTTCAATATTTATTTTCTTTCAATTGAATTATATATTTTAAATTGTTTTTAGTATTTAGTATATTATTCTCCTTTACTGTAATACAGACTCAGCTCAGCCTTAGAGACAAGAATTGTCAGTCAAAGCGATTCTTTAAACAAAACCTGATTTTTTGTACGCTCTTTGGTTTTTAGCCGAAATAATTATTGTCGAGATTTGCTTAAATTCATAATATGAGTCATTATATTAACGATCGATTTGCTTGAAATGAATCCCTCTTTTGACTAACTCTTAGCCAATATATCGTACAATACTATTATAGTATTAATTATAAAATCATTTTTGTGTACATTATATGCTTTGAAACATTTGGAAAGGTTTTCATTTAGTGTTAAATACATTGATAGAAAAGCATAAATATTTAAATGAGGGAGGACAAATTGAGACTGGTAGTAGTCTACATAAATCTAATGTCAAAAATTAAGTCTAATTTCACCGAATGTGTTTTCAACTGACCGAAACTATATACTCCCCTTTTTATCGAAGCGGAGTTAAGAATTTGATAAAATATTTGAATCAAATATAAATAGGGATGTGCAAGGTCGGCCGAGCCAGGGGTATAGGGAGAGGTAAAATGGCGGATTTTTGGCTCAAGCTCAGGGACTATTAGAGGGGGGTATTTGGTCTATACCCACCCTTGCACATCCCTAAATATAAAGAATATTCGTTACGAACTTCACTGGCATTTGACAGTGAATTGATTTCCAAGTTTATGATGTGTGCCAGGTGTGCAAGGCAATTCAAGTTCTAAAAAGCTATGATAATGAGTTTGAGCAAGGTTGATTTGACACATTGTCATAATGTCTGTAATACCGGCGCTCTTTTGTTTGAATAAACTGTTAGCCAATAGAGAAAAGCTTTGAACTGAAGTCAAACAAAATTGAATAAAATTTTTGCTGAAATCCTAGACTTTCTTCTCTCTGTCTGACACTGGAGTCGAGACGACTGACTCGTAATACGATTAAAGTCTTCAATCATTTTATAAACATTTTGTTAATTGAAATAACATTTTATTATTGAAGTAACGATCGATTGGTTTGCAATCCATCGCAAGAGAGCAACAGAAGTAGGAATTGTTGTCCATTGGATACAACAGTTCCTTATCTTTGTTTACGTTCTCTTCAATTCATATCAATTGAGTTATCGGTAAAACCAGATTATATGGCCTTCACTGAAGAGCACAGGCTTTGAAGGCTTTGAATAGCAGTTCCCAAATCTGACGCCAAAAGCAATTCCTGTTCTGTCGTTGTGTCGACACGTCTGCAAAGTTTTACACATTTTTTATATAAGTTTAAAAACCATCAGATCTTAAGACCTTTTGATCTGAATTTGTTTACTTCAGAGTCCAATCAATTCACAGCTTATTTGATGAGTAATTCACGTCATTTGCTATCAATTTTGCAGAACATTCCCAACCATTGCCTTCGAAGCTCTCATTGCAAGACTCGATTCCAACGGTTCCTACACTTTAGCCCAACGTTAAGCTCAACCATGTCTTCCCAGAAGTGGTATCTCAACCAAACTCTTGATGAAAGTGATCCCCAATTGTTTGAATTGATTCAAAAAGAAAAGAAACGCCAAAAGAGTGGACTCGAAATGATAGCTTCGGAGAACTTTACCAGTCTTTCCGTCCTCCAGAGCCTCAGCACTTGTCTCCATAATAAGTATTCGGAGGGATATCCCGGACAGAGGTATGTCTGCTCTGCCACTCATCCAATGCTTTTATTGATTTATTTTATGTTTTAATTCAATTCTTGCGATAATTATTGGAAATACTGTTAAAAGTAAACTAAATGTTAAGAAAAAGTTTATAAATGTATTGAAAGAAGTTTTGATTCTATGCCTTAACAACACATTAGTATTCATTCCGTAATTCATTACTTAATGTCTTCAACTTTTTATAACTATTTCCACATTTTGGTTGAAATTATGAAAACCAATACTTGTTTTGTAAGTTATTCTACAAATACTGCGACAGAAGTAAGAAAGAGAGAGAATGTATCCGTTGTATTGTAAAGTATAGATGTGCAAGCTCACAAATATTAATATCACCAATATTTTGTAAATTGTTCAAAGTTTGCCTGAGCAGCAGGTTTGACACAGGTTACGCCAAACTACAGCGTTCAAAGAAAAAAGAATAACACTTCTTACATATGCAGCCCGTCATTGTTGTCAATGCGCAAAAGGAGCACAAGTTCGCGTAAATAAGTTTTACAATTGTTGAATCACTCAATTTTAAATTTTAAATCAGCCAATCAGAGCTCTTGATCATAATTTTATTTAGTGATTCAACAATTAAAAAGCAGCCGCGCTTAGCGACAATCTTAAGGGACTTAAAAAATACCCCTTTAGCTATAATAGTTTTTGAATTTTACGTTTTTGAATAACGATAATGTTAGCTACTGTGCATCTTAAATAATCAATTTAAAAACGAAAAATAAAATTAATTTTATTTGAATTTCAATTAGTTTTATATCAGAAATAATATAGCTTACAAATTAACTCATTTTATTCAATGTTCAAACTGATAATTGCTAGCTAAATTTGCTTATACTGTATACATTTTTATAGCATTTTGAAAAATTCATGATTTTTTCTAGAATAATGTTTAATGTTCTCCATGTTAGGCATTTTTCATTTCAACTATCATATTAAAAACTACTAAAGATAAAATTTGCTTTACAACCTTTGTTCACTCAGAAATTTTTAACCCGGACTCATTCTCATGTTAAAACATTTAACCCCGACTCATTCCCATGTCAAAACAATGACTACCCATACTTTTACCTAAAGTGTTATTCTTTTTTCTTTGAACTCTGTAGTGATTGAAAACTCATTGAAAACGGCCACTTATCTCAGGGGATATTCTAGCTATGCCCCCTTGCACATCCCTAGTACCTTTCACTTCCTGGTCCCGAGTCTATACGGTTCCCTTTCTAACAGAGGTTGACTCGATTTTCGAAAATATTTTCTCTACCGAACTAAAAAAGGAACTTGGTTCTCCTTGAACTCATTGAACAGGGAACAAAATTGTGGAATGGGATGTGTTTATTAGTTTTGACACTATGTCTGTGCCATAACATTCACATAGAATGAGCTCAATATTTGAGCCAAATTAGAGTAATTTTGAATTAATATTAGAAATAATGGGTCGGAGAGGTTATAAAGTAGACAGGGGGTAGGGGTGGGCCCTGGGTATATGGATTATATAATTTACGGAAAATCTAGGAATCAATGCATTAGTTATATCGAAATTGTTTTGACTCTAAACCGAATCAAACGACAGATATTACGGCGGAAATGAGGTGATCGACCAAATCGAGCGGTTGTGCCAAAAGAGAGCACTCGAGGCCTTTCATCTGAACCCTGAAGAGTGGGGCGTCAATGTTCAGCCCTATTCAGGTTCTCCGGCTAACTTCGCGGTCTATACAGCACTGGTGGGTCCGCACGGGCGCATTATGGGTCAGGATCTGCCGGACGGGGGTCATCTGACCCACGGCTATATGACTGAGAAGAAGCGCATTTCCGCGACTTCCATATTCTTCGAGTCGATGCCATACAAAATCAATACAACGACAGGTCTTATAGAATACGAGGAACTGCAGAGAAACGCGCGTTTGTTTAAGCCTAAGCTAATCATTGCGGGAATCAGTTGTTATCCACGACTTCTCGATTACAAGCGATTCAAACAAATCGCGTCCGAAAACAGCGCTATTTTGATGGCAGATATGGCGCACATCAGCGGTTTGGTTGCGGCACAAGTGGTTGCCTCGCCTTTCGAATACTGCGATGTCGTTACGACCACTACTCATAAGACACTTCGGGGTCCGCGCGCAGGGGTCATATTCTACAGGAAAGGCGTTAAATCTGTGTCGAAAACGGGTGAAAAAGAATTGTATGACTTCGAGGACAAAATCAACCAGGCCGTCTTCCCGGGCCTGCAGGGGGGCCCTCACGACAACAGCATTGCAGGTCTGTTGCACTCAAATCTGTTCAACACTTTTAACACTATTAACACAAATGTCTTCATTCGAGTGAAGGCATCGCAACGGCTCTGAAACAAGCGATGAGTAAAGAGTTTGTCGAATATCAGAGACAAGTTGTGAGTAATGCTCAAACTTTGGCCAAGAGTTTGATCTCTCGGGGCTATAAATGCGTTACCGGAGGGACTGACAACCACTTGGTTTGGGTCGACCTCAGACCCAATGGACTCAACGGTTCGAGAGCTGAGAAAGTTTTGGAAGAGATATCAATCGCTTGTAATAAGAATACAGTTCCCGGAGATAAGTCTGCTTTCAACCCCGGGGGCATCAGATTAGGTACTCCTGCGCTCACCACAAGAGGCCTTAAAGAAGCTGATATCGAACAAGTGGTTGAGTTCATTGATCAAGGTTTGGGCGCTCAGGCACTGACGCACTGATACTTATTATTGTTTTCGTTCAAATGATATATAGGTCTGAAACTCGCAAAAGAAATCAAATCAGAAGCGCCGGGAGTTCTGCTCAAAGACTTCACCGCAACTATGAATTCGGACAAATTTAAGACAAAAATCGTGTCTTTGAGACAAACAATCGAAGAATTCGCTGAAAAGTATGCAATGCCTGGATATGAGCACTACTGAAGACATGAATACAAATCGATTTTCATTTATCTCTCAATTCGTTTGATTTAAAGTTTTTATACTTTTTATAAAATTTCAATAAATATTCTAAGATTTGAATGAAAGCAAAATATATGAGAAGTTCTGTATTTATTGCTAATAATAATAATAATAATAATTATAGAGTTTATAGACATTTATGGCTTAATTGCAGACATTTTTGTGTTTATTTATATTTTGTTGAAATGAAAAATACCTAAAAGTATACAAAAGTTGGCCTAAACTACGATACGTTTGAATCGCAGTTCAGTCGCCATTGGATGTGAAGGAAGCGGAGGTCAAGTCTGACATTTTGGTGAACTTGACTTTCTTCCGGTCCAATTCGTTTTGCGTCCACAGAAGCAGTTTAATCAGTGTAACCAACTTGGGTTTGGACGCCTCCCCGTCCCCCGACTGTTCCTTCAGAATGGCTTCGTTGAGCTCAGAGGCCAGTTGTTGTCTGTGGGAGGCGTGCAGTAGATCAGAGTACGGGGAGCTCTCGGGCTTATCGAAGGCCAGCAGCGACAGAGTCCGCTCCAGCTCCGGCAGCTCCAGGTACTCCCCGTCCACACTCAACTGCTGCTGCGAGAACTGGAGGGCCTCTTCCAGCAGGTGATCCCGGATCAGCTCAATCAGCTGTTGTTGCTATTGTTGGACAATAGAGTCGAACAAAGAATGAGTCAATCGTTGAGTCATTGAATTCAATATCAATTCAAACAATAAGAACCTGTAGTTTGAAATACAAATGTCTGTTATTGTCGATGAGTTCCGGATAATAATCATTAATCAGTTTCATGGCTTCGCGTATTCTTCCGTCTTCTATGGCTATTCTGACGGCAATTCTTTGATCGATCTGTTCATTGGTTTCCTGAATGTTCACCAATTCGTTCATCTTTTCGACGTCGATATTGGCCTCCAGTTTGAACCTCTCGGCCGCCTCTTTGAAGCCCTCGGCGATCAGATAATCCATAATCAAAAGGTTTAATTCACTTCTTTTCAGTTGCATTGACTCCAAACGTGTCAACCAGTCGTCCATTCCTTACGATTCACACCCTTTGGCCTAACCTTTGGAACTCAAGTATAGCTTAGTTGTAATGAAACCGAATTAAGTGAACCCAAACTGTGATTGCAGTACAGAATCAGCTGTTCTTTCACTGATCTATAGCTCGAAAATCAATTGTATTGTAAATGAATTAAAACAGATATTGAGCTTAAGATTGACGCAAACAATAATAAGCATATGCTTCACATATATTGCCCCCGGCCTATTTCACATTTGTATACTGTACTGATCTATACTGTATTTATTATTCAAATCTAATACGGATCAAATAACAAACGAATGACATTGACTCTAATCACTTGCCTAAACTGATCAATGTCTTTTTTATAAGAGGGAACCATTTAGCCAAACCATTATTTAAAGATCAATATGTTTGTGAACATTGTTTTTAGTTATTTTCCCGGAAAATAAAGACTGGAATTGAGAATATTCTATGCATTCTATTGATACAAAATTACGTCTGAATTGAAGTCAAAAATATCTCTACTTTTCTGCACATTATTTACGATTGAATCGAAAGAGCGCTGAAAACGAGTGAAATCTGTATTCAAATCAAAGCTATTTTTGGTTTAATTTATTTGTTTTTAGTAATTAATCGAAATTAAGATTCAATTACAAGAATAGAGCCGATAATGGAAGCGATTGAGACAAGTAATGGTCAAACCGATGGAGAGATCAATAAAAATAGCGATAAAACCGATGACAACACAAATGAGACCAACAATGAAGACAACACTGAAGACAATGACGAAGAGAATGAAGAAAATGTCGATATTTTTAGTCTATTGTATGGCACAGAAGAGGACAGGGATGAGGAAGAATGTGAAGAGAATGAGGCCATTGATGAGAACGAGGGCTCCATTGGAGACATGAAACCCAAAGTCATTAATCAAATTGAAGGCCAGAACCAGAGCTCAGACTCACTGTCAGAGTCAGTGCCGAACAGTTGTAAACGTCGTTCGACTGAAACGGATTCAAATCAAAGCAAACGAATTAAAGCCGAACCCAAGTCTCCCAACAGAGCCGACCGCTCTTTGAATGAGTCCAAACATACGACTGGCCAACGATTGACCACAACGTGTGAGGCCGTGGAAGTGGACGAAGAAGAGGCAGAAGAACAGACATCTATTGATATCCCGAAGAATACGTCGGAATTCATGAGCTTTTTATTGGATTTGAATGTAAATGATTTGGAGTCCAAAGACTTGAATCAGTTATCAGTGTTCGACAAATTGCCAAACGTTTCCAATTGTCTGACTTTCGATGGTTTGGAGTCTTTGAGGAATGCATTCATTCCATACATATTATGGGATTTGTGCCGAAAAATCAAACGCCAATACATTAATAGCACAAACGCTAAGGAATCGAAACATTTCTATTCAATACTAACCAAATCGATGTCAAACCGAATGCAAAAAGGATTGGAAATGAAGTGCATTTCAGTAATCAAACCGAAAAGCAGTCCGACCTTCAGATTCGGCCAATTGGTGACAATCCAAACGGCAGTTCAGCCCAAACCCAACAGTACAACACATATGATAACCAGAAAGAAATACTTGGGTTACGTCACGTCTCATCTGATCCGAGCCTTCAATAGCGAGAATCAGTCGGAAGTGAATCACTTGAGACTTGTGAGCGAACACAAGAGAGAGTCGATTCTCGTCGAGGAAATCGGTTTTATGACTAAATACGCGGACGAGATATACATGAGGAACGACGCCCTCATTGTGGCCCAACCCATCATTTGCATCCACAACAGTCATTTGGAAGCGCGGGCTGTCTTTAAGTTCGATCAGTTCCCGATCGCATCGCAAATATTGAATCCGATCTACACTTCCAGAGCGTCGGGCGTTTCGGTCAATATTCAGAGCAAACGGTTCGACGAAAACCTAAAGGAATGCATCCAAACAGCTATGGATGTCGTGGCCAACAATTCTCTCTCCAATTCCTCGTTCTTCGCGATCAACGGCACAAAGGGTTCAGAGAAGACATCCATTTTGATTGAAATAATGAGACAAATAGTCGGTTCCGAAAGCTTTAAGACAACGAAAGTGTTGTTCACTTCAGGCGAAGACAACTGTTTGAAAAGTGTTCTCCAAATCCTTAAATCGAATCGAATTAAAGTATATTCAGTCGAAAGCAATACAAATATCGACACAAACTTCAAGAAGACTGCAATCAAACAGATTCAGCACCGGATGGCTAAGGATACGGAGGAACAGAGGAAAGAATTGTACGAACAGTGCATCGAATACTTCGAGACTAATATGGAAACCGATCTCTCGATTGAAAGCACTTTAATCAAGAACTCGATTATAGAGAACTCGAAGCAGGAGCTGATGGCACAGTCGTCTGTCATAGTGGGCCGGATCGACGACTTGTGTAATGACATCGCTTTCTATAAACACTTTTCTCCGAACCCTCTCTTCAGCTGTTGTCTAATCGATGATTCGGATGCCATAACCGAACCCCAACTCTATTCCCTCTTTTGGTTTGGAATCAAAAAATTCATTTTAAGCGCAGATTTCGTTGACTCCGATTCCGTTGGCAACGACTCCGACATCTGTCGCAGATATGGATTATCGCGTTCTTTCTTCGAGCGATACTTTTTGAACCGACCGGACAGTCAGTCGACTATATTCCAGATCTAAATCATTTTGCAATCGATTTCAAACCCAAACTAATCGTAAATCTCTTTCTTTTCTATTCTTTGTTTATTTTCTTATTTTAATAATGACTTTAAATATAGTTTTGTTTTAAAAAAAAGTACAAATAATTGAATATTAATATTAAAAACGCTTTGCTTTTGCTTTACAACTGATATTTGAGTCATATTTGCTGTAATAGTAATCTTTGATAACTGAAAGTAAACCTAATTTTGAAATAAACACAAATATAATACAAATAGTGATAGAAATTAGTGCTCGGGTTAGAAAAAAAAAGGATTCCCCAGGTGAGGCTCGAACTCACAACCCCGGCATATCTCAGAGCAACGCATACTGTCGTATAAGTACCGTGCGCTAACCAATTGCGCCACTGGGGAATGTGAAGGTGAGTTCACTTATGGCTCATAACAGTTCTAATGCCTAAATATAGGCGAGAATAGAGCTGTTCTCACATTCCGCTTATGGTGTGTGCGCTGAGTACGAGATGTCGCCTATAATACCGATCACTGCTATTACTGTAACGATAAGTGATTGCAATTTGCAATCGAAGAGTAAGACTGACTGACTGTTAAACAAATTTGGTTTCAGAACCGATTAGGCCAGACATGCATCGACTTGAGTGCTGTTCTGGTGCTCATGTGCTGCTCAGCTCAGGTACAGTAAATTATAATTGGATTGTGGACTGCGCTGGGACTCAATTGGACTGATAGACTGACTGTGCATTGAATAGCCTTGAGCCTGACTGAGGAGACTGGATAGGATAGGATAGCATAGGATAGGGAGACTGAGTTGGCTTAGGCTAACCCGAACTCATGCATACATTCCTGAGTGGTTGCGAACCTGAATAACCATATCCTTACACATACGCACACTTGTAGTCCTTACAGGCCTTACAGTCCTTACACACCTGTAGAACAGCTTTCGTTTCATTATATCAACCAATAGAAGAAAATTAAAGAAAACTTGACTCCAATACCTCCCTGTCCTTTAGTTGGTGCCATTGATGCCAAGTTGGCCTCACTTTGGCTTCTCTGCTGACAAACAGCTAAAGTAAACACGACTTCACCGATAATATTATGTTAACCTCTTTCATGTCATTCCTCTTTTGTTTGGATTGTTCGCACATTTCTTATCATAACTATTACATAATGTCTTGCATTTAGTCTTAGACTTCAGTGAAGACTACTCTTCAGTGATATTATTTGAGCCATAAATTCACAATCGATTCGTTCGTTCACTCCTTGACTGACTAGTAGTCTAATAGTCATCGCTTTTGAATCAGTTGTCAACACATTTGTCGACTCATTAGGAAATTGATTACAACTACATTGATATGCATTGCTATCAGTGCCTACCTGTGCAATAATAGCTACACTGGTGTGCCATTCCTTCCGACAGTTCCATTGCTAGCCAATCGATATGATGGAGCAGGAGTTGGACCGGGTAGGTCATCAGCTCTGACACTCATGTCTGTCACTGCTGTTCCCATTCACGTCTGTGTCATATCATTTACACTATATTCTGCTTCAATCTTAAGCCACCCGACCTCACCCCGGATGGAGTGCAGGATATGGTCGATTTAGAGTGAGTTTACTTTCATTTACTTGTGCTGCCCAGAGTGCCCCTGTACCCCCTGTGCCCACAGTGCCCAGACCTCTATGTGCTCGAGTAGGCATACGATGCGCTCGAATTTGATCACTGATCACAATCCAAGTTCTTTCTAACCAAAGGCTATGAAAATCTTGATTTATATGAATATATAAAATAATTAACAAAAATAGCTTTTCTTATAACTCCTTAGGGTTTGTATGAAACAAATCAGCACTCGATTAGAACTTCTCCCAAAACACCTCTCATTTCGTCGTCTCATTCATTAGAGTCTAACGATTAGACCAATAATTAATTCAATTGAAAATATAACACATTTTTTGCTTTTCTCGAAACAAAAGCTTAGAAATAAAAAATGTTTCCCGTCTTATACGTGTGCTTATATCCAGCAACTATTTTGGCCAAATATGACATTCACTTTGCAAAGTAGAGTAGCAGAAATCAGATGCTTTTTAAGTGACCCGGCTTGCCCTTCAGTGCACTGATCGGCCAAAATAGATGTGAATTGTTGATCCCATGTATTATATTTATAATTTATTATTAATTCTGGTCTTCTATTGGCTTAATTGTGAGACTTCTTCTGAATTGATGTCATAATTGTTTATAAAATATTTTTTATTCATTACATCAATCGATGGCTATATTTAAAGTTTAAATTGAAAGCCGTTTATCCGCTTTATATTGAGTACAAAATCATAACTTATTTCTAATTGCGATACAAATAAGTGTATATTCTCTATGACTTATTCAGACCTTTTGAATATTCAGTCATTGAAATGACAGACAATTATTAATATTAATAATTTATAATAATTTATTTGATTGCTATCAATAACAATAGTGTGACTAAAAATAAAGTCATAGAGATGTGAAATATTCAATGTAATCAATCTGTAAACCAATAGTGCATTTAATAATGCATTTTATATACATTTCATTTGAAATATGAAACCAATGCCAGTTTAATATAAATATCGGCATTGAAAATGTTACCAAGAATATTTGTATTCATTCAAGCATATCCCACAAAACTTTTCTAATTCTGCAGGAATGAAAAATGAATTACTCGAATTGATCCAGTCATTTGATATTATCAAAATAGTTTACTTATTTGGGCTTAAATTATGAATATTAAAAATTTTCAACTCTTTTCTTGAAAATCTTGACAATTGTGCTCATTATTCTAGCAGGATAAATTATATTGTCTAGGTCCAACAATAACAAGTTGAGTTTTATTTATTTGCTTCCGGACCATTGATTTCCAATATTGATTCAAAAGAGAGATAATTGCTGTGAATATTATAATAATCTAATTATAAATTATATTCTAATATAAATCTATTCTTGGGTTCAATATATTGATGAGGACTTCATTGATGCCGATGTCTTATCTTCCGGTAACTGTTCTCTACAGTACTCTTCTTTCACTCAATGCTTTCATCCATACTATTATGCAATAATTCATTCAAGTGTTGGAGACATTACATGAATGACTCGTTTCGCACACTTAATGATATACGGCTTTCCAGAAGAAACCACATTTTTATCTTTGAATTTTCGACTTTTAAATTACTTATTACTTATGAATCTCTTCAGTCTTTTGAGTCTCATTTGGAAAATATTTTCATATCAATGCAATTCACATGAGATCTGAAGTCAAATGCAATTAGAGTTTAAAATAAAACAAAACTAAAACAGAGCTAACATTACATTATTTGAATAAAAATGTGTTTACATTAGCTTTTATTTACCGTATTCTCAATGATTCTGAATATTTTTTATTAGAGGTCAAAGTTCTATAGTTCAAAGCCGCACATGACTATATTGGTGCTCATCAAGGTGTCTAAAATATTTGAACTTAATCTGCCTTGCACATATTATAATAATTCACACGGAGACAAATTTCGATCACTAAAGTTCATTACGAATATTCATTATATTACTAAACAATTATTTCAATAAAAGTTTGTTTCATAAAACCATTACTTATTCACTGAAT
This sequence comes from Eueremaeus valkanovi, assembly GCA_034693305.1. Classification (NCBI taxonomy): domain Eukaryota; kingdom Metazoa; phylum Arthropoda; class Arachnida; order Sarcoptiformes; family Eremaeidae; genus Eueremaeus; species Eueremaeus valkanovi. The sequence continues at coordinate 17,960 of JAQIWA010000091.1, read as the reverse complement.
TCTGCTTCTAATGTCTCGTAATTATGTATTAATACTCTGTATATGACTGGAAATGCTTAGCACTGAATGTATTATCTCTTATATAATACAAAGCTATAATATATTGAATGACCCTTCACCAATTTGACTTGAACGAAGAATTTATTTCAAATAACCAAAACTTACCGAGAAAATCACTAGTTTACCCAACATATTTTGCACCGGGATGATGCGACTGTTTTTCTAGTTTTCAAAATATGTAGTTCTCCCAAAAAGTATTGTAATATCTTTTGCATTCATTCATTGCATTCAAACCTATCTCTCTATACGCCTGCCATTGAATTAACGTTGACTTATGTGACACAAACTCTTAAAGAAATACTAAAATTAATAACAAAAGAATTGGTTCTAATTGTTTAAACAGATAAAAGTGTCGCTCATTTGAAAAGCTTGTGACCAAACAGTGAAAAGAAGTGAAACAAATATTATTATATAATAAGCTTACAGTATATGACATAAAAGCGTAAGAACTTAAACAAAAATAGAGGTTTTGGGAACACTTTGAAAGATAGAAAAGATTCACAACTTCTTAGATATATTTGTTTACATGTTATTGTATTTATAACCAATTAAGAAGATGTGCAAGTTTAATTATGTTCAAATAAGTCAGAGGCGATATATTGGGTCAAACGTCACTTCTTAAGAAAAAGAGGGGAAGAGCTATATATAAGCTATATATTGGAGTCCTATTATAAAACAGTAGAGATGTGCAAGGGGGTATAGCCAAGATATCTTATAATTCTCAGTTTATCATGTGTTTAGAGGTCATGAGTCTCCTAGGTTTGTAACGAACTGGGAACCGAATCCGAAGAGTTTAGACCCCGGCTCCATTTTAAAATAATTTCAAAACAACTTCTTTTGGTATTTTTCGCATCTTGCGCATCCCTATTATTAGCCTTGGTTAAACTTGGTTCTTAGAGAATCGTAGACTTAGATATTCCAAAAATATCCGGGCATACGGTTAACATGGTTTGAGCACATTTTTAAGCACTGATCAATTTATTTCATTGTCTTTCCATTGCTTTGACTAACAGTTTGATTGAAATTATAGGCAATTAAATGAAGCGTCGATTCTATGGAATATCAAAATACGTTACGAAAATGAAATAATAAATGTAAGTCTTTATAAAGATTATAAGTTATAACCACCCTCCTTCATTTTTAACTGCAATCCAAACTCAATATTTGGAATAACAAACAATTATTTGGTTTTACATTCTGTTTGCGAATAAATTATTATAAATTAAATAATAATTTAGTGAATCATTTGCTTTTGTAAAAAGTGTGGGATTTTAGAGATTCACTTAAGCCTTGAATTATTTCCGAAACAAATCTTATATTATTTAATCCGTGAATATTCAAAAAAAATATTCGGTTCAAATAGTTTTGTATACAAATAATTCGAAGCAATATTTTTTTATTAGAACAAAATATACTAAACTGGAGGCTATTTTTGTGGGAATTATTATTTTGAGCCGAGAAGTTTTACCTGAGGTCATGTTTCCGATCTGGGAATTGACTTAAAATTTAAGCACAAAAATAGTAACTCAAATAAAGTATAAAATAGTATAAAGTTATATAAAATGTATAAATATTTGAAAGAAGACAACACTCGTTAAAGTTAGCAAATGCTCAATAATATTGACTAACAATTAATATAAATTATAATTCATATCTGAATAGATTTAATTTAAATAATTATGAAAAATACAAAGAATTTAGGGCGTGATCTCGAAATAATTCATTGACCCTTTAATTTCTGGTTATCATATATAATAACAATTTTATTGACACAATTCATAAATATATATAAGTTATGCACAAATTTCTAATGAGTTTCAGCGCAAAGAATACTCAAATGGTGTTCAGAATCGCATCGATTGCTGGAAAAGCTTTTTTTTTTGAGTCCGATTTAAGCAATCAATTAAATGGTTTTTGGCGTACGATTTGGCACATTCTCTGCACTTTTTTCGTTATTTTCAAATTTGCTTGCATTCAGTTTTTATGATATTATTTGAAAATAAAAAACTATTTAGTTTGGAGTTACTGTTCATTGAATACATGGCAGGAAAGTTAGGAATTTTCTTACTTTCAATAGCTTTGTCCTTAAATTTCTTTGAATTTTTTTATGTAATGAATAAATTAACTCTAATCTGAAATCAAACTACACTTATATAAAATATTTTCTCAATTTAATGATCATAAGATCTATTATTATTCTTGTCCTCAATATATATACCATAATATCGATAAGTAATTAATGATTAAATATTTGAAATGTGAATAAAAAAAATTATTTCCAGACTTAAGTAAAATTAAATTAATGCTAAAACAGATATTAGAAGAAATGTACAAGCTCGTATATCCCTGGGATATTGGCTAAAGAACTACTAGGGAAAATGTAACCGGAGTTTTAAAGAAGCAAAATAGTGTTAATAACCTGTACTCTAAGACCTAGAGGGAATAGTCTAGGTCATAGTGAATATACTGTAACGTCTTTTCAATACCCAAAAAACAATTTCGACAAGAGCACATGCCCTGCACATATCACTGTGCAAAGAAAACATTAACATATTATCCTTTTATAACACATTAAAATCATATGCTTTCACTTCAATTTCTTTCATTTTCTTTGTGTGAATATTCATAGAATAATATTATAAAGAATTAGAAAATTATTTTTTAATGAAAATCATACAAAATATGAAAATGAAATTATTTTAGATTAAGCCAGGTATTGTGAGTTACGATTTGTAACATTTTCCATATATTAGAGAATTTAAGCTTTCCAATCTTATATTATATATCTATAATAACATAATTGGTACATGCTAGGTTTTATTTATTGAGCTCAACTGTGCCATCAATTGCAATAGAATTATAGAAGTGTTTGAACTTAAAAACAGTTTGACTTCTTTGTGACAAATATAATAAATTGTTTGTTTAAAACTGTTCCGAAGCTGAGGTAGTGTACAATATGTTCAGCAATGTTACTGTAAGCTAGAGTTCGAATATATCAGTACTCATTCAATTAGCACCGGAAGTAAAAATCTTTATTGAGAAATAGAAACTTTTAATTATTATTTGAATTTCAATTCAATTCTTTAAATTCCAGACATTTATCGGAAGTATCTTAGTTTCGGTCAATCCCTACAAAATGTATGACATATACGGCCTAAATATGGTCAAGAAATATGAAGGACAGATATTGGGAACATTACCCCCGTAAGCATTACAGGCAATATCAGACAATCAATAGAAACGTAATAAACATTGAAATACTTGTCAGACATTTGTTCGCAATCGGAAGCAGTGCTTACAATAAGATGAATAAAGACAATGAGGATCAGGTGGTGGTCATAAGCGGGGAGAGTGGGGCCGGAAAGACCGAGAACACCAAACTGTTGATGCAATACTTGGCTGCGGTCAATAAGTCACCCAGTAACATCATAACCGAACAGATATTAGAGGCGACGCCTTTACTCGAATCGTTCGGAAACGCAAAGACAGTTAAGAACAACAATTCGAGTCGTTTTGGAAAATATCTGGAAATCCATTTCAAAGAGTAATAAATAAGTGTTTTTGAAAAATATTGATTAATCAGACAATTGTTTGCAATCCATACAAAAGCGGAATAATAACCGGCGCCCGAACTACAGAGTACTTATTGGAGAAGTCGCGAATTGTGACCCAATCCCAGGACGAACGCAATTATCACGTATTCTATGAGTTATTGTCCGGACTGTCCAATCAAGAGAAGGAGAAGTATGGCTTACAAGTGGCCGAGAAGTACTTCTACCTGAATCAGGGCATGTCCTGTGAGATAGACGGCAAAGACGACGCCGAAGGCTTCCGATTCCTATTGAGTGCAATGCAAGTGTTGGGCTTCACTAACGAGGAACAGGACACCATATTCCGGATGTTGGCCTCAGTGCTGCACCTGGGCAATATTTACTTTCATCGTAAGCAGTTCAGACACGGACAGGAAGGGGTCGAAGTGGGCAGTGATGCTGAAATCAGATGGGTCTCACATCTGCTCCAGTTGTCTGTGGACGGCATCTTCAAGGCTATGACTGTGAAGACTACCGAAGCCCGCAATGAAAGGATGTTAACTCCGCTCAACATAGATCAGGCACTGGACGCCAGGGATGCCATCTCTAAGTCTCTGTACTCGTGTCTGTTCTCATGGCTGGTCCAAAGAGTTAATCAAATGATATATAAAGGCACCCGAAAGACAACCCTGGCCATATTGGACATATTCGGGTTCGAGAACTTCAAAGACAATAACTTCGAGCAGTTGTGCATCAATTACGCGAACGAAACACTTCAGTCGTATTTCAATAAATATGTCTTCAAATTAGAACAATTAGAGTACATGAGAGAGAAGATAGAGTGGCAGTCCCTCAGCTTCCCGGACAACCAGTCTGTGCTGGCGCTCATAGCCAAGAAACCGGTGGGTATTATGCCTCTGCTCGACGACGAAAGCAATTTCCCGAAAGCCAGTGACCACTCATTCCTGGAGAAGTGTCACTACAATCACGCCCTCAATGAGCTCTACAGTCGGCCCCGAATGTCGTCAATGGAGTTCGGAATCAAACACTATGCCGGACAGGTCTGGTATTCAGTGGACGGCTTTCTCGACAAGAACAGAGACACTCTTAGGTCTGATGTCATAGATCTGTTGATTAGCAGCAAAATGCCTATGATTTCAAAGATGTTCCAAAATCTTCGCGAATCAGTCGAGTCTAATAAGACTTACAGCAGAAGTGACGGCAGATTCATAACTATGAAGCCGAGAGCGCCTACTGTTTCGGCCAGATTTCAGGACTCTTTGCAGTCTTTGTTGGAAATAATGTCGAAAAGCAATCCCTGGTTTGTCCGGTGCGTCAAACCCAACAACGACAAGGCGTCCATGAAATTCGATATACCAGTGGTTTTGGAGCAGTTGAGGTACTCCGGGATTGTGGAGACGGTTCAGATCAGGAAATTGGGTTTTCCCATACGAACCAAATACCAGCCCTTCATCTTAAGGTTAGTTCAATTGAATTATTAACACAGTATTCATAGTTACTGTCCATTAAACTTGATTGAATTTCATGTCGAAACCAGATACCGGTGTCTGTTATTGGGCCAAACCCCCCGGGGCACTTCTTCTAAGGATATTTGTCGATTGATTTTGGAGCGAATTCCTTCTTATAGCGAACAATACCGATACGGAACGACTAAAGTATTGAAATGAACTGCAATTTTGCTCTTTTTTACATAAAAACTAATGAATAGATTGAATATATTTTGGTTTAATTGAAGATCTTTTTGAGGGAATCGTTGGAACAGTCGCTCGAAAAAGAAAGAAAAGAAGTAATGCTTTCATCGGTTGTCAAAATTCAATCACATATTAGAGGATATTTAGCCCGACGTCGGTACCAGGTCTATCGGTCGCATGTAATCAAGGTACAATCACTGATCCGGGCATATAAAGTGAGGAGAGATTATAAAAAACTGAGGAATGGGATCATCAAAATTCAGGCCAATTTCAAAATGAAACGACAAAAACGTGAATATGAAAAGGTTTGTAGTCTAACCTTGCTTATTCTTATTTAGCATAATTATTAGTATCAAATTGAATTCGAATATAACTGTACAGTAGCAAGGTTGTCCTAATAATTCAATTACAGTAAAGCTTTTAGAAGAAGATTAGGTTTTGTTGTTTGCATTAAATTATTATTAATTACTAAAAATTTTCCAAAAAATAACAATAAATAAAGTGACCGATACTACATCAATACTAAGCAAAATTAAGGTCTTATCTATCGGTTGGACTCTTTCCTACAATTAAAGCTCAATACTATTCAACGATCTGATAGTCAGTCAGTAATTTCATACTATAATTGAATTTGTTTTTTAGTTAAAAGTCCTTAAATCGCGTCAATTAGAAGCAGAGAAGATAGCGATCGAAAAAGCAAAGGATAAGAGCAATAGAGATCGGGATGAGATGGAGAGAAGTTCGAGAGCTGTGGCCGGTATTAATCATTTGGAAATCCCCGCAGAATTAGCATTCATTTTCAGTAAACTCGATGGTATTTAGCTATTGATTGAAATATAATTTTTATAAACTAATTGAATGAATTGAATGTCGAATAGACTGGCAGTGCATTCACTCGCACCAGAACATAGCCAAAGTGAACAGTCACGTGAACTCGAGCCGACAGAGCCATCGATTACCGAATGATATCGATTATCACGCGTTCACTAAGTTTACAAATATTTACTTCAGGGCTCATATATGGGGAATGAAAAGGGAACCCATCAAAACACCCTTCCTGGCCAAGAACAATGAAACAGACTTTCAGGAATCGTTGGCTATTTTCAAATTGGTATGAAATCAATTGAGATATTTGTCTGACCCGGACATTGAATCCATTGAATACATTGTGTGAATCGATGTCTGAATATATGCACAGATTCTGCGTTTCATGAATGACAGCAATTTGAGCGGAAAGAAGGAAAAGGCGTTGTCTGACTATATCATACAAAAAGGACTGTCCAATAGTGCGCTCAGGGATGAGATCATATGCCAGCTTTGCAACCAAACCTGGAAGAATGAAAATGCGGCTAATAATGAGCGGGGATGGCAATTGTTGGCCAATTGCTTAAGTTGTTTCCCTCCCAGTCCTTCACTTTACAAATATCTTTTAAAGTGAGACTAAATTAAAATTATTTTATAATTCTTTCGAATCATTGATATTATCGTTAAATAATTTAATAATTTATGATTAGATATGTTTCGGATCAGGGCTTCGATGGGTATAAGTCTGTTACTCAAAGATTGGTATGTCTGGCCCTCCAGTATAGCTCAGTTAGTTTTAATATAAAATTTTAATTACAATTTGACCCTCAGTTGCTTCAAAGCGAAAAGTCCGAGACACTTAATGTGAGGACATACCCGCCCTCTCTCTTGGAATGGAAGGCAAACAACAAGAGATGTAATATGGGATTAGAGGCAAACTTTTCAGATGGTATGCAATCAGTGCTTTACAACTGATAAGAGTTATTACTGAATGAGATATAAAGATAAATGAGTGGAATGTTATGCTGTTATCGCATATTTTCATAACTATAGGCGACACCAAATACGCCCCAATAGAGTCGTGGACTACAGCCGAAACTTTTGCTTCAGAAGCGTTGCGCGCAAAGGGTATCAATGCTTGCTTTGGGTGGACTGTAGACCTCAATGATGACGGCGATGAGTACGGCCTCAATGGAAATGACTATGTTTTGGATTTAGTTTCACAAATGGAAATCCCGAACGCATTTCCGGCCAATAAAAGCTATTTTCTTGTGTCAGCCGATAGAAGCAAAGAGAGGAACGAAAGACAAAATACGTGAGTATTGTATGTAATGATATGTGAGTTAAAAGTGACTTAAATATTGACTTTTGTTTCAGATATCATAATCCGGAGCGTATAAACAAATTCGAGTTAGATATAGACGAGTCCATACCTGTGCCATCATTTGCTAATCATTATGAGTCTCAGAACACAAGGATTGATCATAAAAGTCGTCTACAGTCGCGCCGTAACGATAGGTCGTCTGATGGACATCAAAGAACTCGTTCTCTTTCGAGGGAGCGGTTGACCAAAGATGAGAACAACGATAATGACTTGTCGTCTGCAGAGCAAGAGATGAGACTCTCGAAGAAGAGCAAACTGAATGAGCGGTATCTGAATAGCAATCAAGCAGTTAGTGGCGAACGAATACAACTCTCAGAGACGAGTAAATTGAATCTGAGATACATTTCCAATAAAGCAGACGTCGATCACAAGAACGTCGACATTGAGTTCAGATCCAAAAAGCGAAACATTCACTCAAAGACTTCGGACAAGACTTCAAAACTGGATAATAAGCGAAGCATTTCGATGCAAGAGTTGGGGTTAGCCTCGTCTGCACTCAACGACCGGTACTTTTCGCGAAAAGATTTGCACAAAACCGCTTCCCTTACAGAAGGCAGTGATAGCGGACCCGAAGCGCAGAACAAAGTCATAAACTTCTCGACATTCAAAGAGGACACGTCTTTGGTATTGAGTGAGGACTTCCCTAAAGCCTCGAATCGCACAAATATGAGTTCCCGTCCGCTGCCCGCAGAGCCTGGCAATGAAGAGCCTTCAATAAGCGGTGACTCTCCTAACAAAAAAGGTCATTCGAGGAAATCTCATATAATCCGTCCATCGAGTCGTTCCTCCACTTCCTCCTTATCCTCCGACACGTCTTCAGTAGAACGAGAGACAGAGTTTCCAAACATTGATAGCGAAAGAAATGGCGAAGAATTGAATGAAGAATTCAATGATAAGTCAAACGAACAAAACAATAGATACCAGAAATATAGTGGAAAACAAGTGGCCGGTCAGCCCCCGAGCAAACACTCACTTACGTCAAAGACTTATATCGATAGATCTGTGAGCAGAGACAGTGAATACCAGATGGTTAGGGGTTCGGCGATGTCTGACACATCGGAATCGCCATCACTTGCATCTCATGTCAAGAATATTCGCATTCCTTCACACACTTCAGAATTGGATCAATACTTAGACGACTTATTCAATCCTGTATTGGATGCAAATCTGGATGAGTTAAGTGACGCCCGATCTTTGGCTGCGTCTATAAAAGGAGGCGCCCATACATATGAGTGCCAAAGACTGTCCCAAAGCTTTTCGTCAGACAATGAGAATGCTTTTGATGCGGAATATTGTCGGACCAGAAAAACCGACAGATTTTTAGAATTGACAGATGTTTTGAGCGACAACTTAGACATCGATACAAAAGAATTCGATTCTTTGGTCGAACCGAACAAATTAGTGTCGACTCTGAAAGGCGGAGGAAGTAATGAATTGGAGGTAAATATAATTCAATACAGAAATTAAAGACAATATTAAGCATTAAATAGAGATAAGTATTCCTGATATCGGTCAGAATTGAGTGACAATTATTTTTATCGATTTATTCATTTAATTACAGTTAAAGTCAATATTTTCTGCTTTTCTCTTAGTTTTGTTTGAATTGATTTTATTTTAAATCTGAAAACCAATCGATTCTTATATTCTGTTCAAAGGATGTGACGAATGAACGAATACTTATCGATATATTCTAATACTTTATTCATTTTTCATAGACTAATCCACGACTGAATCTAAGCATAAATACAAACCTGGATTCAAGTCGTTCAATGACGCCTTTGGATCAGTTGAATGAATCGTTGAATCCAATGACATCTCCAGCGAATATGGGTCTCATGAATATCGCAGGGATGACAGTGCCAATGGTGGACACCTCTCAAATGATTCAGCAACAAGTGCTTCACCAGCAAATGATCCAGATGCAGCAAAGGGCATTCCTGGCCTCATCGCTCCAACAAAACCTTGAGATTCAGAAGCAATTGTTGCAACAGAACCAACAGCTCCAACACCTCTTAGTGCAATCGTCAATAAACAGTTCCAGTTCTCCGATAGCCAGTGTCCAATCAACCGAAGCCCTGTGCAGTACTCCTCCCAATATGTCTTATCCGATGTCTCCGATATCGCCATTACTTCAAATACAACCTCTACTGTCGTCCACATTAGGCGAAAGTGCACTCAATCTTTCAATGACCCCGAACTCAATACCGACTGAAAACCTGGTCAGTTTTGACACGCCTTCGACAATAATCAAGGAATTAACTGGCAATCGATCTCGTGGTTTGATTCCACCGCCACCGCCTCCACCCCCACCACCACCTCCGCCATTGTCTCCTTCAGCGGCAGATGTGTACAGCAGAGCCAAAACAGTGCGGATCGGCAAATGGCGTTGGCCCCCACCGGCCGAGGGTTCAGGTCCGGCCAATAACTTTTTTGAATTCAAAAGAAAGAAACAAATGGAGAGAATAGAGAAGATCAGTGAAGACGGGACTCATTCGGTAGAGTTTGCAGACATTCCTAATATGAATGAATCGATTGTTTCAGTGCCTCAAACATCACATTCACATCAAACACAACAAACGCCACAAAACCCAAAACATGAGACAAAAAGTAATGAAAAACCAGAAAAAGTGCTCAAAAAAGAAGAGAAAATAAAACTAATTCGAACTGTGGTTCCGACTGCTGTTCCCGGAAGTATCGGTAAGTTAAGAATCAGTTCGGAAATGAAGGCCAAACTGGAACAGTTGACTATAGATCAGAGCGTCCGGTCGCGCAAAGAAGGCAGAGAACGCACAGCTATGCAGAGCAGCAGAAGTATGGATGACATCGCAAGTGTCGGTGCCGTCAAAAAGCTGTCGGAACAGAGGAAAGCACTATTAGAGCGTCAATTATTAGGTTCACTGCGAAGATCTAATGATCTCATTGAGCAAAATAGTCCACTTAATAGACGCCTCGGGCACAGAGAGGAACCGGCAGACAATCTTCATTCTAAATACGCCCAAAGCGTTCCGGTTCTGAGCACTTATGAGGGCTCTCAAGCGGATAGTCTGGCGAAGACTCCACTCAACCAAACCATACAAACAGAAAAAGTGCGCAAAAGCGGGAGCAGAGAAATACGGGAACGGCGTGATGAGCTGGGCCCTTTCAATAGAATGGCTGGCACTATGACTTCTACCATTCAAGCCGAGTGCAGTGATCGACTCAGCTATTCCACAGAACCCGACCGAACCTTCTTCGACGAAATCAGTATTAATACAACGAATAGTATTGCTTACGAAGAGAGCATCGGTTCCAGTAATGCCAATCTCCACAGATCTGGACTTAAGCTCAATAACGATATTCAGGCGTCAAAACCAGTCCGAAGAATGAATGTTCCGCCGCCTCCGCCGCCCATCAACGGAATGATGGGCACCTCACTCAACAACCCAACCTACCAGTGCTTGCAACAAATGAATGGTCCGCCATCAGTGGCCGCATCGAGCAGTTACTACGCGCCCAGTTCGCCAATTATGGCCCGACACAATCGAAAGCTACCGCCGCCGCCGATCGGATTAGCCATATCTCACGACAGACTGTCGTTCGATAGAATCGAATTCGAAGAAAGCAATGAATTCCTACATCCAGTCGAAGGACCCCCGCCTTCGGTCGTCAGCCGACCCGAACAGACCAGTGTCGACCAGATCAAGACCAAACTCTACCAGACAAGTGATGCACCGGTGCTCAGCTACTCAAAAGTCAAGTGGAAAATGAATGTCAGAAAAGAAGTGAGTCTTTCATAGCTATTAAGCAATGTTTGTATAAATAGAATAATTAAACCGATTGTTCGGCACAGGTATTCTCACCTCAAGAAACCATTGACAACCCTCTTGTGCTTCACCTGATATTCTGCCAAATAGTCAGAGACGCCTACTCTCCCACTTGTATTCGCTTAACTGCAGACGAAAAGTTCAAATTGCAATCAAAACTGCAAACGAATGGCATAAATGTCGACAATCTGTTCACTTCGAACCCTAAGATCCAGTTCCAGAAGAACCTCATCGAAACTGCTCGAGAACTGCCCACATATTTCTGTCGACTATATCCGGTCTCCGGCGGCAGAAATCTGCCTAACGTTCACTTTTTGGGAATCTCTCACTCAGGCGTCAGATTGATTCAGAGGGAAAGGGATGCGATCTGTGATTATCTCAAAGTTCTGGATAGACTCAGGTCTGCACTGTTACCCGATTTACTCAAACTAATTGCAATTCAATTATATTATGAAAATACTATTGAAATAACTTTTATCGCCAATAGTTTGGACGATATTTCTGAAGTACTTATTCCGAGCAGTTGTACGCTCCAGATCCTCCTGTGCGGCGGCGGTTGGATTACACTGTTCTCTCCCAAAGTATTTTCTTTTAATTTTTCTTCATTTTGTGAATGAATTTACTTTTTATTAAAAACTAAACCATTCTATCCTAAGGTCATTCAAATCAAGCAACTCATCGAAAAGTTCGCATTAGAAGCCCAACAGGTATTCAATATTAATATTGTGTTCAATACTAATAAATAACTTTGTAATCAATTTTCTATTTACTAAATATTTTCATTCAAATACTATTTCAGAATCAAATTGAATTTGTTCGGGCACTAAAAGATTATTCCAGTGATGAGCCCTCTATACTGGGCTTTAGGAAAGGAGATATAATTAGGGTCTTGAAGAATAAGAATCTCCAATTGGCTAAGGGTAAGTTATTGAATTATATAAAGAAATCTCCCCTGTTTACCTTCTTTACCCCGGGATATACCGATCTGAGACAGAATTCAGTCCATGTCAACACTGTAGGGGTTTGGGGTTCAATACGTTATATGTTTTAGCGCTTAAATATCAATTAAAAGTGAACCTGTTGCTGACATTTCGAAACGATCGCATTGTCATTAGATTGACCCAGTCCATTTCATATTTCAATAATTCTAGTTTGCATTTCTCTCACAATTATTATTAATTCGAATCACTTTTATCATTGATTTCATCGAAAGCCAATACTTTAGGAAATGACTGAATCAGTCAGTTCTGGTCAATCCATTCAAACTAAATATTATCGACTCAATAAATATTAGCTATTATTGCACAGGAAGTAAGGGTGCATTCAGTAAAGAATATTCTTATATTAATTTTCAAGTATAGGACAAAATCATGTATAGTATTATAGCAGAGATAGCAAAGGGGGTCCAAAATAGTAAAACCCCCTAAGATTTGACGAGAAGGCGGACCTCCGTCCCAGCTCTTTAGTGCGGCAAATCAACAAATTGACCCGATAACCGATAACCGATAACCGATAAAGCATTCATTTAATTAATTTTAATTGAAATTAAGCCAACTTTAGTAGAGATTCATAAAATTCGGTTAAATTTCGACTAAGATTTGTCAGAATAATCCAAATTTTAATATTTTGAGCGCCATTTAACTATTAGTAATAGTATTACATAGACTCACCTAGCTTCGCTATCTAAGAATAATAAATTTCACCCCTGGGCAATCGTTGATCTGCAAAATCCACCAGAGCCACAAGTTCAAATTGAAATGTAAAGACTGATAATGAGTTTGCATTGCATTTAATTGCATTCATAATAATACCTAAAAAGTCTAAAATTCAGTTTAAATGCAAACATTATATGACAAAGAATAAAGAAAACTAAATGATGCAGGTAATTTAGCAGTTTAATGAGTTGTTCAAAATATATAAATAAGTAAAGTATTGTTTTTAAGGTTATTTTACGGTTCAGTATCTGTTTTTCATAAAAAAAAAGTTTTTAAATAAACTTTTTTAGTTTCATGTATGGTCTGGTCTACACACGAAACTAAGATAAAATAGGAATGAGCCAGGTGACAATGCAAAATGATTCAAATATTTTTGTTTATTTTATTAATTTGGGTTCGGATTCCAATAAAATTTAAGATATGCTTAATTTTTTGGATGTTTTTTTGCAAATAAGACTAATTTTGCTAATTATTGATTTAACTGAAGAAATCCGAGAGAAATATAGATTTTATTTTATTTCAGTTGAAATAATATTTATTTTTAAGGGTTATCTCTGAAAGTTAATTCATTTATACGAAGACTGTTTAAAATCAGAGAAAAATATTTTGTTTTTGTTTTTTTTGGTTTTCAAGTTTATATGAAGATATACTGCATTTATTTAAAGTAACATTCTTTTGGTATTATGTAATACAAAAAACATTTACCTCAAATTGTGTACCGCATATATTACATACTAGTGCTCTAATTACTGTCCGGTATCATAGATTCACATTCAAAATTATCAGAACTTGAAGGCTATTGTTATACGATATAAGTTAAGAATTTCTGAGCCTTTGTTTATGTCATAAAATCTTAGAATCACAACAAAAGTTAGAAATACTATACAATAAATACAGAAATTACTCGATTCCAGAATTCACTTAAATTCTTAACATTTAGAAAAAAAATTAAAGAGCACTTCAGCTCATTTCCAATTGTGGAAGAGGTGTTAGGACTCATGATTTTTCGGCCCTAATTCATTTAATTGTTCAAGTGGCAATTTTTCTATGTACACCTGTGAACAATAGTAATTTTCTATGTCTCTATAATGTAAAACTGTACAGTGTCATTCTAAAATTCGGCTTAGAGTTAGTCTAATTTCAAAATTCAGATCAGAATTTCTTTTTAGAAATTGTTGAAGAAGTGATTTATTCATAAAAGCAAACTATAATTGCAAACGAGTTTCGATTTATTCTTCGATACAATGTTTAAGAATTCAAATACAAGTATTAATTAGTTTCAGAGAAATAATTATTCATTTCAATGCCTTTTGAGATCATAAACAGTACTACCGATTGAGTAGTGAAGTCAATGAAATACATTGTATGGTTTCGCTGACTTATACTGCAATTCATTCCTTAAATATCTGTTTGATTGTCACAAAACTTGTTACTGAACTGTCGTATACAGCGAACAATCTGTAAGTGCTTTCATATATTCAAAGTTACATTATTTTCGCTCCACTGAGCGTAACATTCAAGTTGTCTTACAGTTAGTGTGACTGTCACTGCGAAACAGTTAGATCTGAACCCGACATCCATTTGGTTAGTTTGCAAAAAGTTCTGAAAATTTTGTGACTTTTATTATACTGTAGTTTAAGAGTTATTGAAAGTGATTGGAAATAATAGACGACTAATAAAACCTGAAATTTCAAAGCAATAAAGTGCTCACAAATGAAGACTTAAGTTATTATAGACTCAATGATAGACTCTTTAACTTGTTTTGAATGAAAAAGTGATTTATCAGAGCTTTTATTATAAGAGACAAATGGATTGAACTAAACTTCATTGCTCTGAATCTGCAGGGTGGCTTTTTGGTGTACTCGAAACAGGCGAAGGAGGTATATTCCCGTGTGACTACGTAGTTCCTTTAAATAGCCAGGAAGTGCAGAAGATTTCCCAAAGAATGGTAATATAATTAATAAACAGAAAATTTTCTGTATTTTCTGTAAATCCTTGAAAGCATTCATTCATTTATTGGGCGCTTATGTCATACAAAACACAATTTTGCGCTCTGTTTGTAGGATGAGGTCAGAGGCGTAATGAATGGCCACACGAATGGCTTGCGCTCGACGTATAGTGATCTGAATGAGAAACAAGACATGAAGTCTAACAACGATCAAAGTTCGTTACCCGACGACAATTCCCTTTGGGTTGAGAGCAAAAATGTAGGCATTATTTCAATATATTCTTCACTTAATTACTGTATAATTGAATCACAATTTGCTAATCGATTCGATCGACAACTAAAGGAGAATTTTGATGACTCGAAGAGCGATATAACACAGATATCACAACTAAATGACGGAAAGTTCTCTTTACTTCAGTTCGCGTTATTCAACTTCAGGGAGAGTTTGAATAAGTGAGAAGTTTTGACCTTATCTTACAGTATATACAGTACTCTAATACTAATACTAATCATAATTATACTGTAATTAATAATAATATTTTCAATTCAGATATGACTTGCGATCGAAAGACGGGTCAATCAGAGGATCCATAAAACTAATTGAAAACATTAAGTCAAAGAAGAAGAATAAGAAAGGAAAGGGAAGCGACCCAACAGAATGGACGTGGAGTGAAATTTCTAGTTTAGTCAAGTATTCAAAGACTCCGATTCAGACTTCACTACTGGTATTGTCGCCCGAACTCAATAAGATTGCTATCGAGTGCTTTATAGGTATGACAATAGTCCGGATCCTTTACTATTGAATACTTGTTTGTCTTTGAGTTCAATACTTACAGTAATTTTGAACTTTTTCTAATTCAGCGATAATGAGATATATGGGCGACATATCTATGGTTAAGAACCAAACAGAAGTCAATTGCGTTTATAATATACTTCTAGTGAGTCAACAAATGTTATTCATTTTAAAGCTTTTAAGTTAAGAATTGAAGTCATTTTACTAAAACTCAATCATTTTTCTGAATATTAATGCAATTCATATCACATTTGTCTCCTTTAATGACTTTTAAGTATTTTGGACAACAATTTAGAATTAATTATGATTTTCAATATAATAACTTCTGTCCTGTTCTGTCCTATTCTGTCCTACCGTATACTTACAACAGTATTACAGAACAGTAATCAGTAGTACAGTGCGTTAAATCCCAACAGTTGCGACGTCGAATTTAGCGCTCAAAATATGCATTGATTACAATGAAGTGTTTGAGCGCGCCCTCCGACGTCGCAACTGTTGGGATTTAACCCACTGTACTTGTATTATTGATTTTCAAAGACTAGCTTTACTTTCTTCAAACGCTATTTGATTATAAAGTCAGACAAAATGTTTAATATATTCTGTGCTCTAATGCTATTCACAATAATTATAGGCAAATCTGTTCACTGCCAATCAATGGCCGAGTCAAACTATGATTATGATCCAGATGCTCTCAAAGTAAGTCAAATCCACAATTATTAAAAATATAATTCAATTAAATTATTTCTAAACTCTATTTTCAATATATTTGTAAAAAAGGACACTGCTTACTTGTAATGCTTTACCGGCCCCTCGACTTATTTGTAAAATTGATCTAGTATGATCAAATACAGCAATTGTATGGTGATCTGTGATAGAAATAATTCCTTTAAGCCGGGAGAATTTGTTTCAAAATTGTGATTTCTATAATGGGAACTGTCATACAGTAGAACGACATTAAAATATCTAAAAAGATGTCGCAGACAATCGGAGACAATATTAATACGAATTATTGATTGATTGAAGCCTAGGAAGAGCTGAATTTGAAAATATAATTGATTTTGCTGGGATATGCTGGGGTAGAGCAAAAAGGGAGGTTAAATTTCCAACGATCTTTTTTGCCCTACCCCAGCATATCCCAGCAAAATCAATTATATTTTCAGATTCAGCTCCTCCTAGGCTTTCAATCAATCAATAATTCGTATTAATATTGTCTCCGGTTGTCTGAGACATCTTTTATGTCGTTCTACTGTATGACAGTTCCCATTATAGAAATTACAATTTTGAAACAAATTGTCCCGGCTTAACGGGATTATTTCGATCACAGATCACCATACAATTGATCTACAAATAAATCTAGGGGCCGGTAAAGCATTACAAGTAGGCCGTGTCCTTTGTGAACGCATAAACGCATACTCTTTAAGAAGTTTATGTTTTCAATCATTTCAACAGATATTTGAATTACAAAATCATTTAATTTTCGGATTTACTTAAATATTTATTATTCTTAAAGTTCTTCTTTAGTTCTTAGACACACACAGACTGTTAGACCACTTAAAAGCATTGGATTATTGATTATTTCATTTTCAAACATGATTTCCAGAGTTTGGAAAACACAGCAGCCTAGCCAAACATATGAGCCTGGTGTCATCACTACCAACAAAGGGAGTCTTAGCACATCAACTCAATAGTTAGCTTTCAAACGCAGTTCAGATGCCTTTTTTTGTTTTGAGCACTGCTTGAACCGAAACTTTTCATTCGAAAGCGCATATTTGAACCTGGTTTGAAAGTTAACTTGTGAACTATTATGGTACTAAGACCCCCTTTGTTGGTAGTGATGACACCGGACTCATATGTCTGGCTAGGCTGCTGTGTTTTCCACACTTTGATGATTTCTAATGAATTGTTTAATATATGGGTTAATAAACAGTATTCACAGTTAGACTAAAATATTATATAAGGAAAACATGGCTTAAACTGGAATAACGCATGACTTCAAAAACACAGTTAATTAGCGATGTTCCGGGATATTTTTGCTCCAGTACATCTACAACTCTGATTCATACTTTAATAATTGAATTTTAATTGTATTGTATTGTATTCGACAGTAATTTATAATTCTATTTGAATTTTATTTTTAAATTTTTAACTCCGCTCCGAAGGAAAAAGGAGTATATAGTTTTGTCGCCGATCGCCACCCCCCGTCCCCCCCCC
>JAQIWA010000090.1:0-53647 GCA_034693305.1 Eueremaeus valkanovi | reverse complement strand
GAGAGAGAGAGAGAGAGAGAGAGAGAGAGAGAGAGAGAGAGAGAGAGAGAGCCAACAAATAATGCTATTATTAATACTTGTGTTCACTTATGTTCTGCTGTTCTCTCGCATATGTCTGTTGTATGTGTTCTGCAGTGTATTGTGTGTGTGAGCACTGATGTAAGAAAGGTTACGTCAAATGTATGATTAATTTTGACAAAATCTTTAGCTCTCTGTTCATACGATTGTCTCAACTATTCGTATTGGAGACCATATGTATTGTGCATCACATCTGTGCTCTCTCTTTCCCAGAATCTATTTGTTTTTCGTGAGAATGGCATTCAACTCAATGATTACTATCTGATCTAGCTTATTCTTATTGGTTGCTTCTCAAATATTTTCCTAAATAACCCAGAAGACGGTAAGCTTCTCAGATTTAACTATCTTGGTGTTAATGAACAAACATGCTAAAATTAGCTTTTTTTAAAAATAATACGCTGGACATTTTAAAACAGATTCCAACCTTGCTCATCTTTATCAATTTCAAAACATAATTAACTGATTTTGAAAAAATATTTAATATTTTCTATTCATTTGATAATTTCAGCAATTATTCATTTATTTAACTTTAATTAATCGCATAATTAGTATACAAAACGGCTTTAAATGTTTGAAATATATTTTGGAAGTCATATAAGATTTTTCATTCAAAACGATTTGCAATTTATTTTAGAAATGTTAAGAAAATCTGTTTTACTAATGGAAACAAAAGCTCTAAATCTTTATTCTAACGAAATATTTGTGTGAATTATCTATTTTACTCTTCAGTATTATATAATCTATATCTGAGCTCAGCTTGAATTGAAAAATATATTTTCCAACAAATTATCAGAAAATAAATTATTTTAAGAATAAATTCTGACATTAATTAAGGAATGATATAGAGCTGAGTCTATTTTAGCAAAGCTCAAGTACTTAATTTAAACCAGGCTAATTTATTTCAATCTAAAATACCAATAAATAAGTTAGCAGGGACAGTTCAAAATCATTAGCATTTCAATATGATAACCAACATTTCATCCAGCAATTAAATAATCAGTATTCCAATTATATCTTGATATATTCAAATTATCAGGCTAAATTATCAAGATAATTCTGCTGTATAAAAATGTAGATTTATTCAAATTCTAATGAAATTATAAAAAAGTCTATTAATTTTCACTTACATTGAAATTAATTTCCAAACGAATCAAACGTAAAGAAAAATCTGTTGAGAAATGTCTTAAATATAACTTTTGTAGTAAAGCAGACACAAAGAAGAGGTCATAAAAAACTCTTTAAATATCACTTTAACTGTTCATTCGTAAGAAATTTTTAATCCAATAACACAATTGATGTGAAGAGTAGTGATGAGTAAAGTAAAGTCCAGAGTAAATAGATTTATAACTTTTGACGACAAATAACGTCAATTTCAAAGCTTTTATGACTTCTGCAGACATTCACTAATGTTTTGACAGTTTTCTGCGTCCATACCATTCGTACACAATATTCTTCTCATCCTATTCTTCCGTTATATCCATTGATTCCGAGAACATCTTCGCTCACATAGTATACACTTAAACGAGTCGATACACACACTAACACATAGACCCGGATAGCCCTGTGCTCTGAGTTGAAGTCAATGTTGCCTTAGATGTATGAAAAGCAGAAGCGATTCACTCCTCACTCATCCCTACAATGAGTGCACAAACAGAATAGAGAATGAATTCTGGGTTCACAGCAATCGACGCAATGCTTATAATAAAATATGTTTGAGCTCTTGCGCGCCAGCACTCTGTGCTCTCTGTGCTCCAGCGCTTAAGCACTTTCCTAAATATGAATATATACTGTATATCTGTTCCCTTCTCTATTCGCATCACTAAAACTCATCTGCCATTCATACTATCCTTTCACACATAAGCCGCGTCTAATGCTATCGATCTCTTACTCTCTTTCATCTCTTGACCTGAAGTTTGCTTTTTGTCACTGTTTTGGACGCAAACACACAAAACACTTATGCCTTACCATTTGAAGTGTGATCTGAAGTGTGTTTTTTGAGTTTGGGTTTGAGTTGCAAAACAAAAATTGAACTAATATTTGGTGTTTTAAGTATTGCAGACATATTTGTCAACTCTTTTACTTTACATCCGATTCTGTTTTGCTTTTTCTTTACATTTAATGCATTTTTAATGTTCGGCTCAATATTGAACATCCGATTCCATGCATACGATTAACGAAATTTTATGAATAATTCAATCAGAGTTGCATAGCTCAGGGCAATGATAGTTAGGTACTAATAAAAACCTCTACACTGGATCAATTAATCGATATTTAAGCAATGCAGTATTTAAATAGGAATTAAGCAAACATTTATGGTCTCTCAGAATTATACAGTGCTATACAAATATGCTACAAAAAGCATCCTTGCTCATCGAAATATTCAATTAATATATAGGCATCTCTGCATATATTAGTATACACTGAAGTGTCTGATGAGTTAATTATTATATAAACAAAATTATGTTAAAAGAAAAATATTTAATATAAATATTTGCCATTAAGTCGACTCATAATTAAAAATTATTTTCCTATTTTCGCAGCGATTCTGTAATTAAGCTGAGCTACGATAACAGTATTTTAGTTCAAAACTCGATCAGAAATTTCAGGCAATATTTTCTAACATCAGCTTAATTAAAGTTGAACACGAAAGCACCAGTCTCATTAATTAATTTAGCTCTACTGTAAGGAACATCCAATATAGTGAATTCTCAGGTGTTTTTGTGATATTTAACTATAAGCTATGATCGACCCGGATCATTATTTGACAGCTTTCTTCAAATTAATGGATAGTTTTACAGAATATTCTTTAAATATTTTTTTAGTATTAAGTTTTTAGACATAAGGAAAATTGGTTTTCCGTCCCATTAAGCTCTTGGAATATAAGCTCATTTTACAAAAACTAATCTATGCATTAATATTGAATTTTTTCATTTATGGAATAAAATTAGTTCAGATGAGATGCCAATTATTTTTCTTCAGATAATTAAAGAAATTATTAATATTTTGTGTTTTAGATGTGAATCAATTATAGGTCGATTTCGAGACTATTAATCAAAAAAATATATTTTTCGAAAAATTTTGATTCGCTTTTCGTTTCGATAATTCATTTATATTTGTGAACGAAATTAACAATTCTTATCACTCGTTCGGCTCTTTGTTTCGGTCGATATAATTCACAACACATTTGTTATAATAATTCACTGCTTTTTAGAGTTAATCTAATATTCATTTTATTGATTAGTGTTTTTTCGGCGAAGTTTTTTCAGTTCACAAATGAACGCTTCAATTGAGTTAATGATAATAAATCAAATTATGTGTCTTTGCTATGAATTTATGTTTTCACTAATCTTTTTATATTAGGTTTTTATTAACAAATGATTGCTAGTTATCACGAGCTCATCAGTTCAGTCACAAATAATTTTACCTAGCTAATATAACTACACTATTAATCAAAGTGACAAAGATGAATTCCTGATTGTAGGAACATGAAGAAATTAAGGTAGATCAATTTTTTTATAGCTTTTTCATCTCAAGTCAGTTCAAGCTTCCAACAAAACATTCTCAAATCGATATTCCGGTACAATTGAATGTAATTTTTTTTGTAACATTATATAATTCTCAGCTTCCGATGTAATTTCGGATTAGCAAGCAAGTTTCTCATTTTTCTGCCGGTTACTTATTGAGTCGAATCCTTATTATTAATATATTTATTACAGAAGAAAAGCTATTGTATTGATCGCATAAATGCTGTTCCACTCCTTTAAAACCAATTTTTGGGCAAAAAAATATATTCAATCGCATTATAGATATTTTGCTAACATTCCGATGGCTTGTAGAGCACAGGCAGGCGTTCGATCAAAAGCTGCCAAAACTCATATAAGAATATGATTAGAGATGAAGTATAACATCCCTATAGAGGAGAGGTTTTCTATCCTTTAAGAGCAGAATAACCAGAACTGAATTCAAATTCATATAAGAAAGAAATCTCTTATAAAATAGATTTTTGACATAAAATGTGTCAAATTTTGCACAGAAATGGATCGAAAGGAATAATATTTTGGAAAATACCTTAAAATCATAGCAAAAGAGAATTCAAGTCTTTCTTTTTTCCAGAGCTATACAGATATGAAATATATTGAAAATTTCAATTTTATTGGTTTTTGGATATCATTGCGAAACCGCTATTGAAATAAGAGTCCGAAAGAAAATAGTAAAAACAAAAATAGAAATTCGTATAAAAAACAAACAAAAAAAACTAATGTTTCGTAACTTCCAAAAACTTTTTATCGATATTTTTCTATTTGAAAGGATAGGAAAAAAAGTTTTTGTTTTGTTTTGAATAATAACTTATATTATTCTAAAAATATTGAGAAATATATTGCAATTCTTTTTTCTCAATCTATTTCTGCCTATGATTTATAGCATATAATAAATTATAGAAAACGAGAAATAAGTTCACAATATTTCTCGCACTCCATAACAATCATTATTCATAACAGTATTGAAAATTACATTAAATATTTTGGACTCGATTTTGGCATTTATTCATTTTCTTATATTTCACTTATGTATAAATAATAGCCTGGGACACAATTCAACAAATATATGATCAAGCCTATTTAATAACATCATAGTTTACCCAGTTTTTAGATAAAGCTCAGCACATAATTAGATTCATAAATGACTTGTTATAATCAAGATTATTTTGAATATTATTAAATAAGCCTGATTGATTAAATATTTAATAGGTTAAAATGTGTTTGATCAACCTTGATCATCAAAAATTTCCTCAACTATTGATTACATATTTTATTTTTCTTATATTTAGTTCTAATTTGAAAAATGTATACAATTTTTCATAAGAGAGTGCATAAGAATTGAAGAAAAATTGTGTTTATTCTCATAGGACTACTCATAGCATAAGAATACAAGAAAAAAGTTAACAATTTATCTTATGGGTCATTGCAATCAAATAATAGACAGAAAAAATGTGACTTCACTACAATCCCTGAGCTCTGATGACTGATGAATGAATTGTCGACATGTGCTGATTGGCATTCCGTACGAATGCTATTCTGTAGACAATGTTTTCATAACTGTGTGCTATTGTTAGTATGAACTATAAATTCATTATAAAAATAAACTTGTCCGAAGATGATCAAGAGCCAAGTAATATATACTACCTGGCCAACTTTAATAACAGTAGGAATTTATACTAATTTTGATCAATACTTATGTATTAAGTTTGGTATCGATTAGTATAACAATATTTCAGCACTAATTGTGTTATTAATAGATTTGAAGGCAAAACATGCGATCAATCAGAATATATCGACAGAAATATTGGGAGAAAGCAAATGTCAAACAAAGAAAAACATTTGATATAACTTCACAACAATTAATGTCAGAAACGGCTGCACTGATTAGTAAACAACCAAAAAAAAATATGTCAGATATTTAGCCAAAAAATGTTGGAAAACATTAGACTAACTACTCATTGATTCTTAAACAAGCAGTTAGTTTGAGAGCCAGAACTGAACTGTTTATAAATATATTCGGGGTTAAAGACGAATCGGTTTGATATAGCGATTAATGTATTGATTAATCAAAAAACTGGATATTTATATGCATTCGAGTAGTCGTAACGCATAGCAAAAGTAGTGTATATTTGCGTTTAGAGTCTGATATTACCGGAAAAACTATTTGACCCACGAATTAGAAAATGATTTATCGTCTATACTCAGCACTGGTAGCCCTGGAGTCACCATTATATCAACGATCAAAGATTTATTGTCGTTCGCCAATCATATCAACAAAATATATGAACAAAAACTATTGGAATAAACAATAGGAGAAAAGAAATGAACGGAATAGAAGAAAAGCATCAATCTAGTTTTTTAGTTCAGGAACACTTTAATGGAAATTGAATGAGCTAGTATATTTTTATCATATTTCAAATATACTTCAATAATCATTAAAATACTTATTTCATTGATTAATAATTAAATTATTTGACTGAAGTATTGCAGTGAAGAGTCCTTTCCGATAATAATGATCCCGGACCATATTTGAGTTTATCATTGTGCAAGATTGATTGTGCAGAATATTTTCAAACCTTCTGTTATTCAAATATAATATTTATGATTATATTTATTCAGAAAATTTTTAAAATTAAGCAAATGATGAATGGATTGCATCTTATGTTTTGTTTTATTTATTTCTATTATTTTTTTTCTGATTAAGAAAACTGTTTTTAGATTTATTTATTTTTGATTTATAGAGTAGTTTTAAATCGTTTTTACTCTATATTTGTCTAAAATATTGTATATTTTGAATATTAATAAATCAAAAGTTAATTTGAATTCTTTTTTTCTGACAATTCATTTATTTTTGTGACTGAAATAAAATATATTTACAATAGTTTAAGGCTTTGTTTGTTTAACGAAATTCTGTGGGAATTATTGCGAAACAAAAATCACATCAATTCTGATGCTATGCTATTAAATAGTATTTTTATTTATTCATATAATTAGATTCAGTGGTTATGAGTTGAACGTTCAGACAATTTATTAGATCCCAAACACACGACAATCTATTTATCAAAACAGATATTACAATATTTATTCAAATATTTGTATTATAAACAAAATTACATTAATTTATTCATAACAGTCAACAGGATTGGGATGAAAGGGACTGGGATTTGACTATCAAAATGAGTGCACTGTAAGTGTTCCGACATATCGGACGAATTTAAGACAACATTAATATATTTATGAATTGAACTAAAAAATGATTTATTAATCGGTTTATTCCTGAATTCAAGTGATATAAGTGTTGCCAAAACCGTCTATAAATCATGAATTTCGAGAATATTTCGTATATTCAGTCAATTAGTCTGTACTGTATTTGAAGAGAAAGTAAATGAATAGTAATTTCCTTTTAATAACGATTAGAATAAACGAATTGATGTAATGATGAGAATAGAAATGAAACTAAAACTCTTCGTTCAGTTTTATTCGACTCTCTTATACAGAATTAATCCAATTCTGTTGATTCGCATTCCATTTAATTGTTATTTTGGGTCAAATTAACGATCTTTGCTATAAGTCTAGAATTATAGTCAAGAAATAATTTCACTGTATATATGCACAGGCAGTATGAGAGCACAGATGAGCACAAACATTACAACAAGCATAGTCTTGGTCTTTGATTATTGAAGTTTTAAACAATAAATAAGTTAATTGTCTGAGAAATTGTACATTTGATGAAATACTGGCTAATATTTCTTGGTATAATTTTACAGCAAGCTCAACTTCAAACTAACCCATTCTGGCCATCACTGGTTTAGCCCTAATAGTAAAGGTTTGCGAACAGCGACTAATGTAATGTCAGATTAATTCAATTCCTGTTTAGACAGCACTTCATTAATAGTTGATTTTTGTGCTGAAAAACATTTCAACCAATTCTAGAGTTAACTCGAAGTTCACTAATTAAGTTA
This sequence comes from Eueremaeus valkanovi, assembly GCA_034693305.1. Lineage (NCBI taxonomy): Eukaryota > Metazoa > Arthropoda > Arachnida > Sarcoptiformes > Eremaeidae > Eueremaeus > Eueremaeus valkanovi. Next base: position 46,068 of record JAQIWA010000090.1, on the reverse strand, counting down.
AATACTCTGTACAGAAAGGAACGTCTTGTAAGTAAGAAAGGTCTTCTCTTATCAAAATATACTCGTTCTGTCTAAATTAGCAAGATACCACCTTGCATTTTAGCCTAAAAGCTGCTCAACTATATTTGCTTACGTATAACTTTTATTCAACTTGCTAACTTGATTTAAGTTACATTTATCCAAATTGTAATTACAGTTCATTCTATTGATTTATTTTGTATTTTATTTTTGCAGTCATTCATACTGTATATGACATTGCTTTTAAACAAAAGTATGCATGAGCAATTGTTCTCAGATGATACTGGTGATGATATCATTTTGTGCCTGTACTCGAATATTATGTAATAAATGTGAAATTAATAAATAAATTCTCGATTATATGAGTGAAACGAATGAGAGTTTATTTAATAATTTATGAAATTTTTAATTAATTGAAGAATAAATGCAATTATAATAGAAATGATTTTGATCTGCAAATGATTACTTGCAGTCATTCAGATGAGTAGAACTATTCAGTTGGCAAACGAATTAACCCAATTAATATTTTAATGAGATTCTGTTCTATGGAATGAGATAGGCAATGAGTCTCTTTCCTGCCCGGAGGCTTTTCCCCGTTCTGCGGGGGTTTTCAACCCAGCCAGGGACCCCTACATCACTCATTGGTACCATAGGGGGAATAGTGTCACAGTTTTAAGAGGATACACCTGAACCCTCCGTATGCGCAACTCGTGGTTAAGTCACAAACACTACCGAATTTTTCGGCCCTCGGTCTGACAGCCCGCGGACAATCTTGCCCCTACCTGTGCCCTCTACAATCCATTCAACTGAAAACAAGTTTCTGAAGAAAGAAAGAGCTGACTCAATCGGGGTTCGATCCCACTACCCAGTCACCATTTAAGATAGTACAACTGACGCTTTAAACGCCAATGACCTGAGCTGAAGCCGATACTGTAACTTCGAAGACCCTATTTATGGATGTAATAGACCAAGCACAAAACTTACAAAGCATTTCAAGATGTGAAGTTTTTAATCGTATCTAGTTCCAATGTGATGAATGTATTTTCATGTGTCCTGAGTGATCTGCCTAACTTTATATACCTTGCATAAAGATCCTGGGCTATTTCAAAATCTTGCCGAAGGAAGAGTTTGATTCATAGGTCTAATCAGTGGCGCCGCACAACTCAAATATAATCAGAGATGAATTGAATTATTAAATAATTCACTTTATATTTCATGTTATTCAGAGATAGGCAATGGGTCTGACGACAGGGTAAGCCAAAATATTTTGCCAAAAGGGGTGCAATGAATCAATTTTTTCTCCAAAAAGTGCCCCCATTTTCCAGTTTTTGCCTCCAAATCATCGAAAAACAGAGGTGGGTCAACTTCGGCCAAAATCACAGGGGGGTATACCCCCTATACCCCCCATTGTCTATCTCTGATGTGATTATATGGTTATTAAACTCTTAGCCCTAACTACTTATAATGAATGTTGAAATTAATTTCAAAATTAATACTCCGAACCTTTTATTATTTAATAAACGAATTGTGCGCTAATGTTGTTGAGTATAACCGCAACAAAACATTAAAGCGAATGATTATGATTACGATTATGTGGAACATATTTTTAAATATTTTTGAGCTAAAAATTTAATTTATTCTTCATTTTCATTCGCCTAATACTTGTGCCTAAAAAGTTAATTTGAATAAATAGTGTGCGACTCAGACTGTAAGCCTCATAACCGCATTATGCATGAGAACAAGTGCTTATCATATTTTTTCAATGTTCTCAGCGCTCATCTCCAAAACATAGCTGACTTATGATATAATTTTGTAGCACTTTTAGTTCAGTACTTGTCTGTGCTGTATATGTGTGCTGTAGTGCACAGTTGCCCAGTTGTAGTGGCGCACAAAATGAGAAGCACTTGTAATCCTGTTGTCAGATTTATTAAAATGATCTTTGACATAATCTGTCACATCTTTTCATTTAGTGCTCTTTTTAATATTCACATTTGGCTCGTTATCGAGGGAATAGACGCATAAGCCGTTTGATGTTATATAACAGAGAGTACTGTATATAATATTATACAATATAATACTGATATATATAACGAGTAATGTATAAGAGTATAAATGTTTCGTTCTTTCAGTTATTCTCTGCTCTACTCGTTCTCTGCTGTTCTGCAGTACCGCTGTATCGCTGTATCGCTGTATACATTACAATAACTAAAAATGAGCAGAAGAAGGGAGAGAGAGAGAGAGCCTCCAGTCTAGAGATCACTTGTATGCATATATAAGGTATAGATAGCAGAGAGAAGATTCACTTTATATACAGTATTATACGATTACTAACTGTGTGTAACTCTGATGTACTGAACAGCATAGACAGTACTGTGAACTGAGTGTATAGTACAGTACAGTAGTCTATGTTTGCAATACATCGCAGCCATCGTTCGTCAGCTCAGCTAAGCTCGACTAAAGAGGATTTTTATTATTTTTAGAGTCGCTTCTCTATGATTGCATTTTCGCATTTTCTCTTCACTTTATTAGAGTTTCAATATATGCCCCCATTCTCTGGCACATACTCGGGCACCTACTATGCCATCCCCTCCATCACTCTTGATTCCAACTAAAGGTTTTAGTCGAACAAAATTTTATATATATATTGCAACTAAAGAAGTGTTCTTCAGTTGAGCTCAACTTTTTTCTACGGGTGCAGTATTGTGACACAACCCAAACCGCTGACACTCCTAATGCTTAACATAAGTGCTGACTATTCTTTGCTTACTTTAGTTGCTTGTTATCAATCATAATAATATCTCGCGCGTAAAATTATGTCTGTCCTCCCTTTCATTCTGTTTTTATATCGTATAACTCATATTTACCATTTCAGCCATAGCTCACTCAATACAGAGAGAGCACTGGATGTGATAGTCATAGCTATGATACACAGTATTATACACAACAGCCATAAATGCATTATATTTATCACAGCTATCACTGCTATGGTGTGCATAAAATTTAACACAAATACACTTTCGCTTTAATGCTCTCCAAAATATATCAGAGTATATATACTCTCGATATTTGAAGTTTAAGTTTTCGGATAAAAAATCGGAACTCAATAGAAAATCGATTTCACACAAACTCTTCTCGTTTGCTCGCACTTGAAATCAAAGCTATAAATAAAAATATCTCTTATTTATTCTCTCCTATTGTGTACGACATTCGCTGTGAATCACAAATATTTATACAAAAATTTTTACAGAAATTGGAAGAAAAAAATAGTGTGAACTCAAATAAATATAGTTTCTGTTAGTTATAACGACAATAGACCTGTCATTACAGAAAGAGTAGACAAAAATCTTTTATTTGTAGACAACACGTCATAATATTTCATCTAGCCTTCTCCCCTACCCTCATCAATTTTCAAATGCGCAGACAAACTCCGGAATAATCAATAAATTTAATAGTTTTTGATTATTACATAAGTTGTGCGAAACAAATGCTTGGGTTTGATAGAGACAATTGAGAGGCGAATCATATTTAATGAATGCAAACATTTTTCTTGTTATTGAAATTAAAGGAGAAGTTATCGACTGAGAGCTGACTCGCAGTCTGACAATGGGCTGCAAAGTGACGCGTATTAGACAGGTCTGACTGTACTCTTGAATAATTATTGTTTGCGCAAACGATTGCGTATTATTGTTCTATATGTTCTTTGTAGGGTATAGTAGGGTATATGTGCCCAATATATTCCCACTGTTGTTGTCCACGTGTCGGAGTGTCGGTGAACGACAGCCGCGAACTACAGATTTAATTAAACGACGACTCAATGCATGGATAGCATCGATATGACTAACTTTGCTCTCTCTCTCTCTCTCTCTCTCTCTCTCTCTCTCTCTCTCTCTCTCTCTCTCTCTCTCTCTCCTCGTTGACATATCAGACCCACAAACCATGGGTCGGCAGCTTATGATACTTCAGTGTGCCTTTCCTGTCAGTACACACACAGTGGAGCAGAGTCTGAGCGCTCAAACCTACATAATTCTTGTGAAATTTCATATCACTTATCACATCGTCAGCTATTTTGGCATAAAATTGTAGACTCGGAGAGACGTCGAGAGAGAGAGAGAGAGAGAGAGAGAGAGAGAGAGAGAGAGCATTGCACTGAAGTGTGTGTGCGATCAACGATAAATCAGTTGAGTTTCATTGCCATCGTTTCACTATTTATTAGAACATTAAATGAAATGTGATTTTTATTTTTCATATTTCATTGCATTCGTTATGACTTCCAATGTTTCGATTATTAATATTTCTTATATTCAAATTGATTTTGCCTGCTATAACTTTTTAATTGACTCTGACTCAAATGATTATATTGAAGAAGAAAATTTAATTAACAAAGAATCTATTACTTAAAAATGTAGTCCAGAAACACTTGAAAACATATACTTATTTGACTCAAATCTACTAAATTTTATATTCATTATTGAGTGGGAATAGAAAAGTACGAAAAAATATTTATTTTTAACCAATGATTACACTTAAAGATATTTTTACGTCTTATGAATTAAAAATACTTTGATTTGTCTTAAGGCCTGCACAAGGAGTACATGAATTGGAAGTTAAGTGCATTTCGTTTGAAATGATATTATACCCAAACACCTACCAGACTTATTGGGTGGCCCAACTTAATTTTAGCTGGATACAGTATAATTTTGTTCAACATTTTTCATTAGGCCTTAATATTTAAACTATTATTTTTATCCAATGATTAGATAAATCATTGTTCGGTTCAATTGAAATATAAAACAAATATTTTTTCACTTAAATATGCTTTTATTCAAAATCTTAATATTTTTAATGTAAGACCTATTTTATGGTTTATATGAAATACCACTGTAGCTACTGATGATCTAGCTAATAACTTGTAAAAAACAGATACAGTAGAAAATGAATATATTTTACTTCAACTTCTTATCGAAATTTATTTTTACTTTAAACCCAAAGATTCTGTTTCTGTATATCAAAAGATCACAAATAAAGTCAATTTTATTTTTGGAAATATGTTTGTATTGTCTGAACCGCTATTTTAACAGCAAAGCAGTCATAATAATAGCGGAAAATCTAATTTCTACACAAAAAGTGCGAAATTTAACGCAAACAATGGGTTTTGGTTTAGAGTTGAGGTCCGAATTAGGAAAGCACACACAACACACCATTTGGTAGTGTCGGTGCGCTTAAGTAGTGAAGTGTTGGCGGTCTTCCACTTCTCATACAGTTATAATACAGTGCTCTGCGTCTGACGACAGGCAAACTACCCGAACAACAGTTCATTAGATGCAACCATCACTTTAAGGAAAGGCATTAACCATTTCCGGTCTGGTCTTAATCTTGTTCTTTGAGTTGTTCCACTGGTTCACTGGCGACAACAAGTCCAGAGCGGGTCCGGTGTATGTGTGTCTATGTGTGGGTGTGTTTTGTTATACATTTGTTGCAAATTATGTGTAGAAATGTTTTCCAAATAATATCATGTTTTAAGCACTCATTATATGACATGAGAGTGTCTGTGCCGTCCAATAGATTTGTATGCATATGACTTGAGCATTGAGTAGCACTGGTATTGTACTGGCATTACATTTTGTACAGTGATAGTGAAAGTAGTAGTAGTAGTAGTAGTAGTGGTAGTACTTCAGTGACTGAACTATTGAGCAATTATTTGTCAGCAGTGCATGAACTCGGGCTCTAATCTAATGGAACAGTTGTGCTGTTGTGCTGCCAACGGGTATTCGCATCTGTTGGCCGGTTGCACAAGTCAGACACCATCAGCCATCGCACGATCGCATCAATGTCTTGATCTCAGTCATTGATTCAGGCAGTGATGAAGAAGCGAACGGTGCGAACGAATGCCCAAATGAATAATCGAAAGTCGAGCGCAATATATGGCAACTAATCCTCAATATCTCGATATGACTAATATTTTTAGGGGAAACTCACTGCCAGTGCTTTGCCATCAAACATATCAAACAGGGCTAACAGGGCTGAGGGCTTAACTTTGGAGGTTGACGTTTGAGGCAAAACTTACCACCACATCCATATCGCGGAGAGTGCCGGCGCTTCCCATTTCCCGATCGAGTTTCATATTTGGATCCATAACTGAGTGGCAATAGTTATAGCCATTGAGTGCTCCCACTATTGACTCTACGATAGACTTAATTATTGCGATTACTGGACTCATCCCTTCCATAAAAGCCATTCCACTCGATATTTCACTTCATATTATTCACTAAACTATGTGATAAAAGTGTATCACTTTTCGACCCAACATTCATACAGTTAATACGAATTTATTCTATAAGATGAACATTGACTCACATTATACGATATGCCAAACAAATAATAATAATAATAATAAGCGAACGAATCGCTGGTAAATGCTTTAATTCCATATAATCTCATATTTCTTTAAATCTGAGATTCATTCGGAAAAATTGCATTACATTTGAGAGAAAAATTATAGATCTATTGAAGGAATAAAACCTTAAAACATAAATAAGTTTTTGTTTTTATTATTTTATATTTTATTTTCATTTATAGTTTTGGTTTTAAAACGTTTTAAAATTATGTTAAATAAAATGATGAATAAATAAATAATTAGTGAAATGCTGTGAAAAATAATATAAACACTGGGGATAACAAAGTCAGCAAATATGTGAATAGCGGTTTTTTGAGTGTTGCTTGTTTCAAATTCTAATTAAGGACCGGTACTAATTTTGGCTGAGTAGCAAAGCTCAAATATTGTGTCAGAGAAAATATAAATTTTTAAATGATATAATGTGGTCCATGTATTCATATAAAGAAACACACCCTGACCATCCCATTAATATAAGATTCTGGCAAACTCTTAAATAATTTAAAGAATAGATTATTTTGTTTAAAACCTGATAAGAGTTTTGTTGAATAATTTATTTAATTTAAATGTTTAAAAATTTATATATATTTTAAATAATAAAAGCATTTATTGAAAACAAAAATTATAGGAATAATGAATGCGATTATAATTTTGATGTTATTTTTATCTACAAATGTATTGCAATTATGGCATAAGTTTATTGCATACTCTGAACATCAGTTAAATGCGTTATACACTAAACATATTAAAGGACTGGTATATGCGTGCAAATGCATAAATTGAATACATTATCTTTGATAAGTCCTGTAATGGCATTATCTTCTACTATGTCTTTGTCGCCGTCACTACAGTTGCTTCAGTGCCCATGCATTTGATGAGATTGAGAAAAGTTTCATATTTCACATGAAATACAAGAACAAAATCGGTGTAATGTCTTCCCCTCAAACATCATCCTCACAATTTGCATTTCCACTACTGTTCCCATCTCTTCGCTCATCTCTTTTCACTTTCTCCTATTCTGATGGATAGCTCAGAAGGGATTTGGCTGAACGTCAGCTCACTTTTGAAAGTAGTCGACGCAATAGAGGGTTAATTAACATATCATCGCATTCAACGCCAACACTGTTTGTCTTTTACATAACTAATGTTATCAGAAATACTAGCTCTCTCTCTCTCTCTCTCTCTCTCTCTCTCTCTCTCTCTCTCTCTCTCTCTCCCGGATCTTATTCGGGATTCTATTGAGAAACTGCTTAGACTTTACAATTAGATTCTGATGTGTGGATGCGTTGCTCTACTGTATAAATAAAGCTTACACTCACTCTCATCACTCTCTCCTCTCCTCTCTGTCGCACACAAACATCAATAGCGCTCATGTGTTTCACTTTGGCCACTAGTGCTGGTGTTGTTGCGTTTGGTGCACTCTCATCAGTGCACACTCCAGACTCATTTACCTCAACAAATACAGAGATCATTGCGGATAGCGATGATGGCGACGATGGCAGCGATCATATTATTGATGCCTCTCTTCTCTTACACTTAATGTATGCCTTCTTATGACTGCTATTATTACAGAGTTTGCGATAAACAGCTTCAATACAGCTATAGTAGCCGTCAATTACGATCTACAGTGTAGTACAGTGTAGTGCTGTACCATCTATTGATCTGCAATAACTTCTGGTAATACTTGTGGCACACATACCACTGAATCTTTATGTGCATCTATTTGAGGGAATATACACTTATTATTATTCCGTTGCAAAAGTATAAAAGCATTTGCAATAAAAACAATGCAACAAAAGTGCATCGAATGTACTGTAGAGTAGAGTAAAGCCAATAATATTGTGTTAGGAATAGTAAAACATTATAACATTGTGTTTATTTAGTTCATCAAAAAGCTTTCGACAGAACTCACTGAACCTTTACGTAGAGCACAATTGATTGGCAATGAATCGAAATGAATGGTCGTTTGATTTACTCAGATATATAAACATAGAAATAAAGTAACATTTTATTTAACATCGGGTTAGAACAGGGAGACTGAGTGGAGAGTCTTCCGCAGTGTTCGCAATGACATGCTTTTGCAATCAAAGACCCTCTCATTACGACATGCGATCGGGAGTATCGTTACAGAGCGGTACGGCTCAGGCATATGGGAGGCTGAGGAAAGAGATGTGAACAAAAGTGAGGACTAATACGTGCAATAAGTTAGTGACTCAATCAACGCATACAGTGTTAGTTAAATGTATGAAAGCTTTGAGTATTACTATACGAATAATACTGTACTGTACTGTAGTGTAAGAATATAAACATATAATGCATATGTGAGCCCAGTGTCAGTGCAAAGGGGAGCCAATCATGCGTACTGTTAGCTCACTTACCGTATTTGAGCCACTTTTTCAATATGATATCGTATTTTCTCTCCATTGTATGCCATTATCCTTAAATACTTAAATCTGCTGCCAGAGAGCCGTAGACTTATTTTTGTGTGAAAATCGCGTTTTTAGATGTTTCACAACACTCTCACATCTCTCCCATCCCTCTCCTCGCGTTTAAAGCCTCTCTCTGTCAACTCTGTTTACAGTCCTCTCTCATTTGCGCCCATATATTGTGTATTGTATTACAAGTGAAGAATTGGGAAAAGAATAGAGAATGAGCTGCTTATGAGTGAAAATGCCATAAAATGCTATGTTTTGAAACTCAAATAATGTGTAAAAGAGCAACGAAGAGACCACTACTGAACACAACACTGCACTACAGTATACACTGTAGTATTGAACCTCAATATTGTCTGATACTGTATGTGCGCCGGAAAACATTGGATGCCATTCACTGCATATCTGCGAGAGAGAGAGAGAGAGAGAGAGAGAGAGAGAGAGAGAGAGAGAGAGAGAGAGAGAGAGAGAGAGAGAGAATGGTTTGGTTCCATTTTCTACATCCAAATCCTTTTAAAGTTGGCTCAAAAATACTCGCGTAAATCCTGTCAACAACTGAAAACATCAGTAATAGGCTCTCTCTTTCTCTCTGAGTCTGGCACTCGTACTCACTGTCAGTACTCAATTCATTGTATCAAACAATCACTCGGAAGACAACAATAGGTCGAATATGTTTTCACTTTAATTCTATTGAAAGTTGAGATTTTGAAAAATATATATTTATTAGATTTAATCATTCAATCAGTGAAATAGTGAAATATTTGAGCCCAACTCCATTGGAATCTTAAGCCATTCAAAAAATCTTATTTCCAAATCACAAATTCCTAATAGTATTAAATTATTTAACAAATTCGCAAACTTTTTAATATTAATATTAATATTGAATATATCCGACAATTATGTTGAAAAATTAACTTTCATGTAATTTGTGTTCTTATAATTTCTATTCGGGTTATCTGTTTCTTAACACAATTTCATTTAAATAAAAATTTGTTTAAACAAAATATAATATAATATTAATATATTTACATTCAATTACTGCTTATTTTGAACGAAAACATTAAATGTTATAATTCTTAATCAGAATTATGTTTAAAGAATCGATTAATCAATTTGAAAGAAATGACTTTAAACTAAAATGTTTTAAAAGGATAAGAAAATGAATTTAAATTTTAACATAATTTCCTCTAAGTTCTCCTACCGTATCAAACTGATCGGGGTAATACAGAATAGAGTTAACTGTAGAACACTGTTTTTAAATGCTCATCATATGAAATTGTGAGCTTGCATATGTGCACACTGTTAATAATTCAAACTACGCATATTTCAGTGATAGGCAATGGGGGGGTACAGGGGGTAACCCCCTCTGTGATTTTTAGGGCAGGGACAGGGTTTTTAGGGTAAATCTGGTTTTTTAGGGAAAAAGCGTCTTTTAGGGATTTTGTACCCCCCTTGATTTTGTCCAAAATTTTTGGCTTACCCCCTGTCGTCAAATCCATTGCCTATCTCTGGCATATTTCAAGTAATGACATGGATATACATTCAAACAGCGAAGTAAAGTATTTATAAAAATAAATCCTTTCCATGTATTCATGAATAAGAGGTAAAATTTAATATAACAAAATGCATCTGGTTATTCGTATCGACGTAATGCTTGTTTAAATCATATAGCTGTATGCGATTTTTGAATTATGAACAGGGTACAAACATGTTTCATAGTTTTGTGTTCGATTGTATCGTTTCCATCGCATAACTGATCATAACTAAGTTATACCTCTTTTTTTTGAAAACTTCTGAATACTTTGATATTTAGAGTTGTTTCCAAATATTCAATAACTTATAACTTATTTGGCTTTGTATTGGATTGTAAAGCGAACTAATTTTTTTTGCATAAATTTTTTTTGCAAAACATTTGTTCGTTCGATACCTTCATATGAAAAGAGTTGGGAAAATACCTGTTATTTGTGTTTTGGAAATAATGATCAAAAGTATATAATATAAAAGTTTTGACAATAGTTGTTGTGACCCTATTTACAAAATACTGCATAAAATATTTATGGCTAACAATGATTAAACTGTATAATAGTTTAGAAGCAATAATAAGAAATCCAATGCTTAGAAAGTGTTTTGTTGTGAAAGCTTTGCAATGATATAAAGCTGTGCAGAGTTTTAGAGTTAAGTTGAGTTAGAGTTGAGGTGAGAGCTAAGACCACCTAAAAGTATAAAAGTGATACATCTTATACTTTTATATCTTTACTCGTCTTTTAACTCCAGTTTAGGCCACCCTTGAAGTCATAGTTATTGTGATTTCTCTTCTCTTCTCTTCTGCTTAACTATACAGTGAATGAAAGGGAAGAAAAAATAGCGAAGAGTATGAAAGAGATGCTAAGAATGCGATTTTCGCTCAAAGAGTGAGCTTTTGCTGACTATGCATCTGAATTGGATAAACTATTTTGATATGTATATACTTTGGACAGTATGGTAGAGCACAGGCTATAGTTTATGGATATACTGTAAAATCTGTATTCAGCATAAACCAGGTCTCTGTGCCTGTTGTATGCCTGTGTGCAATGTTGTGCCACCATTTATCCAGGTTTCAACTGAACTGCTTTTAAAAAGAATAATTTAAAGCTTTTAAAAATTGCAATAGGGGTTGGACTTATCGAGTACAGTTAGGGATCATTTTGAGGACTAGCGATTGTTTGCTCACTTTGTTTGCAAAGCCTCTATAGTCCCAAAAAGAGCCAAGGCGTTCCAGAGGCTGGGCTCAGGACCTTGAGGTCACAGATAGCCGTTGTATGAATAGAGAGCCTATTCTTCACTCTTCATATGTTTCTTTAATATCCCAACTATTGCTCCGGTATTAGAGATACTGGATTGCCATAGTGTACAGTGCAGTGCAGTTGGTACAGTTGGCTCTCTCTCTCTCTCTCTCTCTCTCTCTCTCTCTCTCTCTCTCTCTCTCTCTCTCTCTCTCCTCTCTCACTATTTCTATTCATTATTATTATACTATACTATACTATATATACAATATATGCATCAATATATGAAAGCATATATACATATATATCAATAGTGGGGGGAATGGTGTGGATGAGTTGAGCTCTGACTCGGGATATATATATTCTTAAGGTTTTTGTGTTCGGTGTGTGACAGGCCAGACAAGTGGCCTCACATACTCCTGTCAACACTGTTCACACTATTCTTTAATGCTATAAATGAATGGATGAATGAAATGAAATGCAGTTCAGAGCAGAGGAGCAGACGTTTCACATTAAATAAATACTGTATAATATGTTTGCCTGTAGTCAGCTATGCTCTACAGCTAGTTGTTGGGCACATCACAGTGTGCAGCACTGGCATCATATAAGGCAATGTCAAGCAATAAGATTGGTGTTTGGCTGACAATTGGTGGAAAGTGTAACAAATGCAACAAATGAACAAGGGCAAAGCGTTGCATCCATTTGCCAAACGTATGTATATTAGTATTTTGGTTATGAATAGATTTGCTCTAAACTGTTAAACACAGTGTGGGCTCACTCTCTCGCTCTACACCACTGGCTCTGTAGCACTGGTGAGTTTGAGTTGATTTGGCAAAAAAAGTAAACCATTATTAATGCAAAGCTTAAACCTATAAATTGTTAGTAAAGACTAACTATTGATATAACTATAACTGTAGTACAGCTGTCACTGTTGTCACTGTTTTCTCGTTAACCATTGGCTGTATTCATCGGTTCGGGTCCACAATGTTTACTATATCCGGTCACACATTCATACGTTTACATGTAATACATCATTACGTGTATTGATATCTGTTTTGCTTAAATACTTTGCTGACCGCCAAACCTGTCGACTGTTCCGACCCGTCCTTCTGCTAAACTAATTGAATACTTAAAGAGTTGAACGACTTTCCAAATGTCAAAACACCCCGAATAGTGCCCTCATATCTAAAAACGTTTATAATATTTATTTTATTGATTTTCGTTCAACACTTATCGTCAGTAACGTTGCCAACAATTAGTGCATTTAGAGTCTGAGCCATACTTCTGCTCAATAAATAAATATATAAATTCAAAACATATATCAAATTTATTTTTCATAAGTTATTCGTATTTTCAAAAACATAACTTCAGATGTGTTTGCAGAGAGAAGACATTGATTGCGGAGAACAGATGCCAATCACAGACATAGGCAAGAATGTCGTCAATCAAATCAAATTAATGTTTAGCTTTTGAGCTAAAAATAAAGTTTAGGTTTAGTTCAACACAAATGAGTTGTTAACTCAGACAACAATTATATCTATAATTTCAAAACAGAAATCAGTTTATATTTGATTGAACTGGCAATCAGTGTAAGTACAGAACAAACTATTGCTACACAACAGCAAACTTTACGATTGACTGGATCTTCAAATTAGTCGAATCCAAACATACAGTTGATTCCAAAGCTATCATTGGGCGCACTATCATGTCATCACTGCTCTCATATCTCTGGTCCGAATTAAGAAACTATATTTTCCTTATGTTCTTAAACAGAGATCATTACTTTGCAGTTGGTTAAATTGATCGGGGTTTCTAAATTAGAAAAATTGCTAAAACTGTTTCACAAAATATTTTTAATAAGTGTCTAGCTAGTTCTACTTGACTTCACGTAGCTTGATCATCCCTACTTAAATTATTATTTACTGAAATTATTTAAAAGTCTTCAGAAATATACAAATGCATTTGGAATGAAAATTGGTCTTGATTATATCGGTTCAATTTGAGGGCTACTTCATTTTGCCTTTATTTACATTGTAGCAATGGCCTGGGATAATTTGAAATATTGAGTAAATGAGCTTAATTTTTACATAAAGACAAAGTCGAGGAACGACTCGATTACTGCTTTCCTGAGTACTAAGAGATATTGGAATGAATTTATTTGATTCGCTTATAGAGTAGTCTAATGTTGATTACGACAATCGATTTTGTTGTTTACTAAGCTATAAATGTAATGCTTAGCTATAATGTGAGTAACTGTAAGACAGTTTGAGTTAGTTATGAAATGTTGACATCTATTGCATCTATTGGTACTGTTATGGCAATCGAGTCAATTAAGGCCTTAATCCTCTGCAAAATAGAAATGCATCGTTAATGGCAACTAAGTTGAGTGAGTCTTCATTTGTTGTCCTAATGATAATAGTGGAGACAATTTATATCAGTGTTGCTTATATTGGCCAACACTGTAGAGAACAGTAGAGAAGAGAAGAGTAGTGAACAGTAGTGAACAGTATTGTCAGTGCTGTTACAGCAATAGTACAAGAGTAGAGTCAAACAGATAGACCAATATATTAGGCAATAATATTAGGCTTTGCTTTGTTTTCAATGGTCTGTCTCTTTGTAACCAATTTCCTTTAGTCGAGCAAAACAAATGCACACCATTTCCAAGTGATTCCACTGACTATTCATTCTGAACATTGAGTTGTATCCACTTTAGCACTGGTGCCACTATTGTCCGCTACGATTAATTTTGGGTCATTTCCCTGTCTGTTCGCTTTTGATAGCATAGAATTGCCACTAAAAGAACTCGGGATCAACTGATAGTCATCTAAACTAATGTGTCGGCTCCTATCTGTGTTGGCCTTATAGTCAATACCGCCAAACAAGTTGTCAATAAAATTCACTCTTTTCTTATGTCTTTGAAATCTCATTTGGGACACATCTGATGATGTTCTTGCCTGTGCTGCCTGTGCTGTCTGTGTTGGCTCTTTGGTCTCCCTTCCAACACAACTACTGTACTTACCTCTCTTCAGACATGAAGACAAGCCATTCGATTGTCTCATCTACTTGTGCCCGGATTTAGTTCACTGGCAACTGCATGACTGTCTTATACTTTCATTGAGTTAAGCCATAGTATCTCTTGGGGTTCGCATTGGCTTATTGGCTGCCAAATTAGTGCGACGACAATGTCTTGGTTCTATCTGGTACACTCTGTACACTGTGAACACTCTGTTCAATCTACTCAGCACTGCCACTGTTACTGAAGAAGATAATGAAAAAAAGTTATATCAATTCAGTGCTGTTAATCATTTTGTGATTAATGGTATAAATTGGATATAAAGCCAATGTATGCGTGTTTGCCATCATTTTATTAGACTTAAACACATAGAACACATAGACATAAAGCAAGTGAAGTATGCATTCAAACCAATTGCTTTAGATTTGAGTTTTTTCTAAACAGTTATAATATGCTATAATTGCGATGCGATTAGTAATTATGTTTGCAATTGTCGAGAAATGACTTACAGTATTAGTGTTCGTACTCTCTATTGACTGAGTTATGTCTGTCGTGTAAATAAACAGTTAAAGCATAGGAATGGATGGTTGGATGAGTTGATGGCGTTATTGCAGTTATTGCGCATATTATAGCCGTGACACTCATACTTATAAATGGCTGATAGAGAGGCAAACAGTCACTAATCTTGAACATTAGTGTTGGGAAGCGCTGGTATATAAGTAAGACAAATCGGTTAAGATACTGACAATCTGTACCACACTTTTATATTGCCTTAAATATTGCTTTCATTCAAACTTATACTCAAATTCAACGTTAAAATCGTATCAATGCTTTTGGGGAATGCTTTGGGAAAATCTATTTTTATGTCTTATATAATATACAGTAATATTGCAATCGAGAGAACAGACGTATCATTGAGTGTAGAATCAGTGAAATCAGTGGAGAGAGTGTTTGTATATAAATCTTAGCCATAAAACGGCATTAAAGAGTGTACTCTATATTGCATTTTCCTATCAAAATATATAAACTAAATAGTATTCTAATGCATACCAATCCCTCAGCATTCAGACTACTGTTACACTAGAAGTAATAGTAATAAAGTTAAAAACAGTTTAGGTTTTACTCTACTATAGTATGTAATGTACTTCAGTTCTGAGGCAATGGATCGGCTCAGTTGAGTTTGGACCAAGTTGAGCAGTTGAGCAGTTGAGCATGCTTGTCCATATAGCTGGAGCAAATCATTGCTCATTCCAATTCAATGCAATGGTGTTTACACTTTATGGCTCTATTTTAGTCAAAAACATTCAATTGAATGCTAATTCATGTAAAGCTCTCTCAGTTTTGACTCTCAAACTAATATATAAAGTGCGCCGAAGCGTATGAATCGCTAGAATTTACATTCAAAAGACTGAATCAAAATATAAAGCCTTTGCAATGATCCTCAGTCTCCCACTACGTATTGACTTAGCAGACTGTACGCAGGCTGTGCTCTACTGTACACTACTGTATACAGTATGCCTGTGCAGTGTCAATATACAGCACTGTACAGTATGTGTCTCTGAGCACATCTCTCTCACAATCATACTATCGATTTCATTATGATTACGCCTAACACTCACTACACCACTCATACAGTATTTGTTTTCATTCTTTGCCTTTTATTTCAATGAAAATTCAATATAACTGATAGAAAAGGAGTGATACGTATGAACACCAGTACTGCCTCTCAATCCTTAATTTCATCCAAAAGCCATTCGTAAAGGATATCAAACTAAATGAGGGGAAAGGGATATATTGGGCTCAATTTATTTTATCGAACATTTTCAAAACTTATAGCTTAGAATCATAGATGGCCAAGGGTCTGGCCATACTGCCCCTAAGTTTTGAAAATCGGCACAATACCTCTTAGGTTAATACCCCCCCTAGGACTTCTTGCCACAATATAGGATTCTTTGCTCGAATTTGACGAAATTTCTGCTATTAAGGTTAAACTTGACTAGGTTTAACTAAATTTAACCAAGGTTCGGTTAAAAACTGTCAATTCCCGGTTAAAAGTATGTTTTTGGTACAACTTTGGCCGATTTAATCAGCAGTTTTCCTCCCCCTAATCCCTCCAGGTCCGTCGTTCCTTGGCTATTCCAGGTTAAAATTGTTAAATTTTAAATTTAAAGAATTATATTTAGTATTGAAGTTATTTTTGATAACTAATAGCAAAATAAATATCTATTTTATCATTGAGTGAACGAAGGAATTTGGTTTAAATGATTCAATGATTTTCAATATACAGTATAGAAGTTCGAACAGAATTAGAAAAAAGGGAATACGTTTTCAACTCATATTACAATTATTCACGCTTAAAGTCTTGCCAAGTCTGTCCGTCTGTCTGTATGCTTGCTAAATTAAAGTCTATGAAGCTACACTGCTAATTTTGAATCCAGAATGAACAATGTAAGTTTTGTGAAATGTAAAGATTTTAAGGTAAAAAGAATATATTGAAGGAATAATATGCGATTAATTATAAATTTTTTAAGAAATGATAAAAATCAGAAAACCCTTAAGTATTTTCAACTGGTTAAATTCTATATTCCCAAGATGGAGAAAGGAAATCAAGGTAGAATTGTGTTTCAAAATATTCCCGAAGGCAAACTCCCACTTTCACGTAGAACACTGTGACTTGATAATTTAACAACATTTCGGCCAATTTACCTAAAAAGTAAATTTTTATGTTTGTTTGACCAGTCTTATCAAATTGCATATTATTAATAATGGAGCAACTTTGTCCTTGTCTGTTTTGTGAAAGACATCAAAATCGTCAACTAAATCTCCCTTGGATCTCTACTAAATATTTAGAATTCAATTATTTTTGTATTACAAATACTTATTTTTGTCCAAAGTAAACATTTGTCTCATACCTGGTTTAAATTGGATAAATTATTTTTCTTATAAAAAAGATCGCAAATTGGAGTTGAACTCAACCTTTAATTTATATCTTGTTTTTAATTTAAAGTTTGGATCAGTTATTCGGTTGCCATACAAACATTGAGAGAAGAGAGAGAGTACGGGAATAGCAGTTATCCCCATCATTGGGTCGAATAATGAGAATGACTGACTGACTGCCTGCTTAATGGATTTGCTTGTGGAGTTGTATGCCTACTGGCCATTGCAGGCATTACTGGCCCATTCAATAATATTTATTACACTCAAAATAATGCTTTGAATGATTTTAGTGCTGATATTGTGATCTATTATATGATTAAATGGCAAATAAATTCAATTGAAACTCATATACTGTACTACTGTATACAACAGAGTCCACAATAATTTAATTAATCAAACTATTCATTAGTTTTGCAAATTATAAGTTACTATTAAATTGGTATTTTATAATTTATAGATACTTTAATTAATTGTAATAATATTTAAGTTACCAGTATCAAATTCTTAAAGCATCAGTTATTACGGATTTTCAAATTAACTAATTATTAAATTTTAATTAAAAAAAATTTCGTTTTATTCATATTAGGATTGTTTGTATGGGTCAGAGAGGGGTTAGTTCACTGATATTCTGTGATAGCCCAGAATTCTTTGACGATCAATTGATTAAGGCACAGGGATCTAGTTGAAATTTGTGTTTGATATCCTTAAATAAATGCCGGTGCCTACACCTGGATTATTTGCTTCGAAATTAGAGCATTCAATGTAAACATAGAATAAAATACTGATTTGTGAATCCAATATTCACTGTAAAGACACTTCTGTGCAGTACTTCTAATCAAACATTTAATTACTTTTCAATTCAGTATCTGTTTATAAAACACAGCCTTAAACACACTTAACATTGCAGTCAATCCATACTGTGCTTGGTTACGTGAACAGTGTTTTCGAAGATGTTCAAAAATAATCATTTGACCCTGGTAGGCCTTCTTAAGGTTGAGCGCCCCCTTTATGCTAAACTCAAACCAAGCATAAGCACCGAATTGAAAAGTTTTGTCAATTATTATCTCATTATTATATTTAATTAAATTGCTGTAAAAATATTGGTTTAACTAATAGTATAAACATTAGAGTAAAAGCCCTACAGTTTTGAGTGGAGACCAGATTTTGATTCACAATATCGTATATGTATTGAGAAGTATTCTCTCCACAAATGAGTGCTCAGACCCGGCAGTAAATCCACTTATGTATGGATGTGAAACATCATTAGATCGACTCTAGTCTTACATTAACAGATCGAGAGTTCAGAAAATTAAATTAGCGCACATTTAGCACATTTAGCAGTTCATTATTCCGGTAGGAAATACACTGCAGAGCTCTACACATCAAGTGCTCTGAACTCGCAATGTCTGCAAACTATACAAAGTATTGAATTTAATTTTCTATAACGAGACAAATATCTGAAATCATTTCTAATATAATTTTATGTTATTTTAGAGCTTAGACTAAAATGTTTAAAGTTTTTGATAATATGTTATTCGATTGTACTGTATATTTTGATTTGAGCAAGCTTCATTCATATCGTTCTTTATTAACTTTTGTATCTCTGATTGCGAATAATTGTTGCAAATAATACTCGTTTATATAATCATCTCTGGATATATCCATAAAAATAACAGGGTGAAATCAGTTTGTCCAATGCATAAAACTGACACCGGCTGCGCAGTAAATATGAGCCTAGCTTAAAACTATCCAGTTTGATTATAAATAAAAATTAAATTTGGCAAAATTATATCAATCATTCTTTGTGTTAAGTTTATCGAATACGAGCTTTTATTTTCTGATGAAATTCTTGTTATTTTCATTTTATGTAATACAGTATAAGAGGTTATTTCAAACTTCAGAGGCTTTGTTTGATTTCTCCTAATGTACTAAACATTATAAACTATCAAAAGAAGAAATATTATGGAATAAAATATTTGAAATGTCATTAGTTTTTGGAAAATATATATAAAAAACTATAGTTTGGAGTAATGTTTGAGTAGACGCAGAGAATAGAAGAATTCGGATCATTAGAGACTATTTGGACACAACTATTCTTACTTTGATAGACACTCGGGACAAATGTTTGGCATTACACTAAACCATTAGAAAATTTATATATAAAACTTACCGCTGAGTTGTCTGTATAGCAATGTATAGACATTTCTGCTGTTGTTGTTTCAGAGATTCAAAATTGTCTTCTCTTCGCTGTATTAATGCACTGCAAATGCCTTTTCAACCAATTTTAATGGTCTGGTTCTCTCTTTCTTATTATTTGCTGTTCTTTTGTAAACTTAAGCAATATTATAGTCGTTCTAACAGTATGTATGAATGTATGACTTATTTTTTGGAAATGCAATAAAAAAGTGAAAGTAATAATAGATAGACTTCTAAAGCATTATTTGCTGAAACTTCATCTGAAATTAAAGAGCAAAAAAATAAAGTAGTTATCTATGAAATTGCCTTAAGAAAGAGTAATACATTATATTAATATATACATCTACTTCAACAACAGCCTGAGAGAGACGGCACAGACATAAAAATATTTTGCTATGTTTTTTGTACGACAGCAAGAAATGTGGTAATGATTTTTGAGTTCATCAAATTTTTAGGCTCACAGCCACTGAAAAAAATTAAGTCAATATAAATATATGATATTAAGCACAGCGTTTGGTAGATAAGAGTTTCCCCAAATATATTAGTTGTGTTCTTATGCTAAGGTTGAGCGCACAGTATATACAGTACAGTGTAGTACTCTCTCTCATATACTGTATATAATATTAAGTTTGAAATATTCATATGAAGTGTATATAAATTTTTTCTAATAAAACATTATATAATATATACTTTTATAGTGTATATACTTCTTATGCTGTCATCAACTCATATATACGATTCCAAACGCATTAGTTTTGGTTCGGTGTTAGCGCTCTTACGATCACATTTTTATTATAAGATTTTTTAAAATTTCTTCTCTCCCTTTCCCTCCCCTGACTCTCCAATACTAGTTTGACTCCATTTTCCCAAACAGTTCTTCTGCTTCAATGAATCTCTTATTGCCATCAATTTGGAGGAAAACTTTTGCCGACATTTTCTCTCTTCTCTGCTCTGCTTTCGATTATCAAATTTACAATATATACGAATTGAGAGAACAGAAAGCGATTGTCACTAATGTTTAAAATTGTTAACTTATTTGCTTCGATGCTTATTCTCAAAGAAAATACTACTTTTCCTCTCTATAATCGTTTGCTCTTTTTTAATATAGCAAATAAATCACAACTCATTCTCATTCAAATAAGAGTCTTAAATTTAGTATAATTTTTGTCTCTCTTTCTACTCTCTTATCCTCTCTATTCTCTTCCCTTCATTGTATTGATTGACTTTAATTTAGATATAATATCGCAGTCAATGTGAATATCTGGCATACATTCAGCCCTTATGCTACTAAGCCATTGAATTTGGGCACAAGAAAACTGCTGAATCGAAAGGCGAAGAGCGGAGAGAAAGTGCAACCAAACTGCAAACTGTAGGGCTGTGTGTGTGTAGTAAATGGTGTAAACTATTTGCGTAGAGTTTTAATTATAGACTCGTTTATTGTTTGACACCTTTGAGCGAAAGAGCTGTTAGAGAATGAGTACAGTATTTCACTCAATACAGTGATCTGAGTCTGTAGTGAACACTAGACTGTTGTGTAAAAGCATGAGTAAAAGGCATCGATGATGTAACAGCCCTTTACAGCTTTCACGTCCGGATCAGTTTGTGAAAAGAAGCACTGATGCAAACAAAAGTCGCAACTATTGCAACTCATACTACTCATACTACTGGCTCTTTTCTGATGCGCTTTTGCTTAACTTTACTCTAAAAGCCTTATATCATAGTATAGTTGATCGTAAAGATAGAGATGAAGAGAAATTCGTGAAAATCGTGTATTGAATGTGTAAAGCATTCGCTTATAAAGAAAGAGAATGTTTACTATATTGTAAGCAATCACTGGCAAAGGTATTGCACGGCATAACAGCATTACAGCATTCAGTATTGTTATGCTTTCCCTTACATACTGTAGACTAATCCAACATTTCAAGTCTACTACAGTATACAGTGCTCTACCCTTTTTAATGGTCTTCTAATACTGCAGTCGAATAGTAAGAAAGTCAAACTCAAAAAACGGGAGGAAAGGGTAATCCAAACGATCACAAAGTTTATCGAAAATCAAAATGCAATACAGCTTTGTGTGTGTGTGTTGGGGGAGAGCCAAGTAGACAGCTATTGATTGGATCAGGAGTTCAGAGTTCTTCTGTGATATTTGACGCAAAAATATTGACTTCTATTTGTTCTGTATTTTTATGAATGGCTGACTCTTTAATTGTGAGCAAGCTCATATATTCATGTTGACAATCTTAATTTCATGGACGAAGAATTGTCGAATATATGTAGAGTTTGTATATTATTCGATGGAATCTCTGATCGAAATGATCTCCAATTTTATCAGCATTTCTGACATATATATCAAATCAGATGATTATATTACGAAACTTACATTAAATATGTATCGAAGGTCTGACTGTCTGATCCCCTGAGACTGGGATACGTGCGATAAACTCTTTAAATCGCATGAATGCTTGATTTGATCCGATGAATATTGGAGTCAAAAATGATTTTTTCTGATGCGAACAATATAGCCATATATAGCCCGTCTCAGCCAACAGTCAACTCTTAGCCGTTTATTTCATTTTATATATCGATATATTTTTATAACAAGAAATGTTTGGCCAATACTAAGGCGACGACACAATAGATACAAAAAGTTATAACTCTGTGTCAACTCTTGGATATGAACGCAAAACGGATCAAACATTCCTTTATGTTGTTTACGAGAAATGTTTTGAGAAATACTTTTCTGAAAAATGTGTTTTCTATATATGTATTGAAAGTAATAATACGTTTTCGCATTGAATTCGATGTCGAATCCAATCAAAAGCCACTTTAAGTGTTTGAGACCTCTTTGCGCTTCAATTGTTTCTCTCTATATGGTTGACCACACGTGTGTTCGCTCCCTCTTCTCCATGTCCTCCATGTGTACCAACACGTCAGTCAATTTCATAGAGTATTACAAAAATTACAAAAAGAATGGGAGAGAAAATGTCGCATCTCCCTGTGCTAGCACAGTGCACACAGTGCAGCTGCTGTGCCGCATACGAGTGCTCGCGTTATACCATAAGGTTTGTTAGCGATAATGTATTAACACTTGCACTGCAAGAGTACAGTAACTGTTGGCTACACAGGAGTCGATTGGAAATGCAAAGCAGAGAACACAAGAGAAGTGATTGCAAGCGAATAATGTTCTGTCAATTGAGTGATAGCCGACACTCATCACACAACTGGCCCATCACTACATTCATTGAACTCATTTTCACATTTAGTTTGTTTCATATTTTTCTGCTGAATCAATAGTGCATTCAATTAATTCTCTTTTGCACCCATGCCCAACCATGCCTTGAGCCAGGCACGCATCCACACATCTAGCTATGCCTCTCATCCCGCTCTATCCTGTTATCCCTCACATCCATAAGTCGTTAATCCGCTTAAATTAATTAAGTCAGCTTTTGGCACAAGGCTCTGGTTTGGCATCGGATAAATCCCAGAATAATGTTATTCATCGTCAGAATCTGCAAACATATACAACACATACACCAAAAGCTTAAGTCAAATGCAATCTGAGCTGTGAGTCAAGTATAGCGTAATATCGAGCCATCATTTCATCTCATTTCAAGCCATCATCGCATTCACTCGCATTCACTCGCATTCAGCTCTTTATTTGAATAGTCAATACTCTGATAGCCTTAGCCTTATGTTACTTATGCTTTGCTTTTGCTTCGACTAAAACTAAATGTAGAATATATTGTACGGCATTAGACAATCTCTCTCTCTCTCTCTCTCTCTCTCTCTCTCTCTCTCTCTCTCTCTCTCTCTCTCTCTCTCGCTCTCGCTCTCTCACTCTCTAATCCCAATGTCAGACATGATAGCCAACAAGGAGGATTTCGTGTTCAACACATATCACAACCAACACATGACATCATTCTTTTGTCTCTTCTTTTAGACACTCTTTACTCTTAACGGCCGAGTCTTATATCATATCTGTTCTTATATTTTGCTTGACTTTCGCTCTTTCCTTCTTTATCTAACTTTCCTTTTGCTAGTTTTTTCTGTCTATCAGTTATTATAGAGCGAGTGCAGTAAAATAGGGTGTGTGTGTGCTTTGGCAATGATAGTGAGTTGATGTGTAAGTTATAATCTTAACATTCCGTATGCATTCATATTCAGTGTTTCACATCATATCATACCTAAACCACTAAAACTCGTCTCTAAGAGTGTTCGCTGTTTGTGAAGACAGTCAAATAAGTCGTTCCAATACTCGCCCGAAACTGCATTTCTGACATTTCATAAAATTCATATCTCTGTTCAATAGTCGCATCTCTTACATGACTTCGAAGCTCTGCACAACGCGTGTGGTATTAAGAGTGGGCTAGAAATGTGTGCTTCAGTGAGTCTGTCGACCCCCTCATCCAAATGAGTATAGCTTTCGAGTCGATAACTCCAATATCTCTACTAATGAATGCAGTGTTTAATTTAAATTCAATGCGCGGCCAAAGCCACGAATGCGGTTCACAGAGAGTATTATAAAAGTTTAATGTTTGCTATGTTTGCCAATATATGGCTTCAATTCAATTGTATTTATCATTGCATAGCATAGCACAGCATAGCTTTGAACAGTTGTATAGCACAGCCATTAGACATTCACTTTAGTTTATTGTGTGTTATATCATATAGAGATTAGGGATGCACAAGCTGGTCAACTCAGGGTAATGTTGCAGAGGTAAAGAGTCCAGATTAAGCCAAAGCTATGACCTGAAATGAAACCATATTCGTTTGAACCGGGTAAATGGGCAGTGGCAACATAAAGATAGCATCGGGGTTAGTCTAATGAAGATACTGTTGGCCAGTTTCCAAATGCACTTGGCTATGCCCTGTGCATATGTCTAATATAGAGCGAGCACTCGCTCTCAGAGCTCATCCTTTTCCATGTCTGAGCCGAGATTGCATGGCCTGACTGCCCGCCTATTGCCTGCAAAGTTTGAAATTTATATTTAGGCTATTATTCTACAGAAATTGTGTTCACCTAAAAACACTATAACCACTATAAACACTTGCATCACAAGACGCCACACCCTTTTATTCATGTCTTACTGATTGTTACACATATTCTCTTATTTTCAATGCACACAACACTGGGCTCAGTATTGAGTCAAAGAGTGCTATTTTTCTCTGTGCTCTCTATTATTCTATTCTCTTCACTCGACGCACAATATAATAGCTGTGATATTAGTAGTGCATCCCATCAGCTCATGTATGGCATTAGCGCTCACCAAATCCAAGATATACTGCACACATACACAGAGCACATACCAAACACATACACCGTTTACACAATGCTCACAAGCGTTCGTACAGTACATTCATGGCATATCGTATGCGACAACGATATGGTAGCGATAAAACTCAGAGATTCTTAATATATTCAATGTATGCGAGATTTTGTGCCGCAATTCCTCTCCCAAAAGCTTTCTTTTATCTGAAGGCTATTTTTCAAATATTTTATATGAGAGCCAAATATTCTTCTCGAATGTTTGAGAACCAATATCTAATTCCTGAGCCTTTACTTTGCAAATGAGGATAAATCCGATCCAATAACTCATGAATCAAAATATTCAGTCGAGAGAGAAAAGACTCGAGTCTTGAGTCGAGAGCGCATCCAAAACAGAAGCCAAACGCTTGTATACCTAATAACATGCGATATAAAAAATGGTTTATTAGTTTAAAAAGGTCTTCGTCGACAACAACAAGCAAAGCCCTTCTCTCTCTCTCTCTCTCTCTCTCTCTCTCTCTCTCTCTCTCTCTCCCCTATTCCTTATGCAGTATTATTTTTTTGTTGCATTCACTTCAGTGTAGCACTGGTTCAGCCAAATATCGATTAGTCGTCTCAAAGGAGGGCCAAATACGTCTGGGAAGTAAACTCCCAAATCCAACGACACGGAGCCAATAAAAGTTGTTGATGTGTTGGACTGCCTGTTCATCTAATACTAGCAGTGCTGCTGATGATGGCTCTGATGCAATTCAGTTGTAAAACTGTGTTATTATAATGCAAAATGAGTTGAGATGAAAGCATTCATTTAAATGAAATACATTATTACTACCAGTATTTATGCGTATCGACTATTTGCGTGCCCTATCACATTTTAGTGGCACTCAATCCACATAATAATGTGCTTTAATTTTTCATTTCCCTATTTTGCTCACAAATTAATTGAACGATTGTTTATTCGCTCGAATCTAATAATGTTTTTTATTTTATTTCAATAGTTAGTTGTCTTTTCGTGTTTTGAGTTTCTATTCGCCGAAAAGATGGCATTCATTGCTCTCATATGACATATCTCGACGACATTAAGAATGCAATCAAATCTCTGTAATAAAGAATAGATTTCTTTTCAAATCATATTACTATTGAAACGAAGAATTTTTTGGCGAAAGCAAAAAACTACTACTAAATGGTTTCGAGTAAATTATTTGTTGAAAATTTTCTCAACAAAATTAAATATATTTTCTTTGTTTCTCTCTCTTCTGATTCATTGCTTTCCTGAGATTCAGTTTCTATTTTACGAATCATTATTTTCTGTTTGTCTTCTCTTTCTGTTATTTATATATCTATTGGACTATTGATTGGTTTCGGCAAATCATAGCTTAACTATGAAATAAAGAAAAGCAACAGAAAAACAAGCGAAACAAACGTCAAATTTTAGTAAATGATTATATATTTGTGTGTTTTTCAAATCAGAATCGTTTATATTTAAGGGATTGCTGTTTCACCCAATCTATGGTTGTATGGATGGCCTCACACTTGGAAGGGGAGAGAGAGAGAGAGAGAGAGAGTATGTGTGTGTCAATGAGTGACATTCTAAATGTGTGTTTGCGAGAGGTGTTAAATAAAGCATGACCAGGGATATTCTCTTTTGGTTAGCAATTTCCGAGTCGACACATGATATATAAGGCCTGAGCGCCACACAGGCATAGAGTAGAGGCCTAGAAGGAGCACAGAGAGCAGTGAGCGGAGTAGAGCACACATAAAAAAGCAATAGCAACGCAAACAAGTAATACAAAAAAGGAAATTCATTGCTAATATCGATTATGATTATGATTATGATTAAGAAAGGTCAATTCATGATTCATACAGACTGCCTGAAATCAATTCAATTCTATTTATTCTTCTTTTCATTTCCTATGTTTCCTATGAATCAAATTTATTTTAGAGTAGTTTATAGTTATATAGAAATATAATTTCAGATTTAATTAGTTTAAAGAATAATTAAAAATTTGGAAACTAAACAATTAATTAGTTTTATAACAATAAGTATAATAATTAGCAATGATTTGGAAAACAATTCAATAGAATGTGTGTTAAGAATAATTATGTATTCGTGTGTTAAAAATTTATGTCTATTTATTAATTATTTGCAGAGTTTTTAGATTTGGTTTTTTGATTTATAATTACATAATAATTATGAGTACAGATGTAATTAGAAAACATAATATATGCCAGTATATTTATATTATTTCATGTGTTCTCACTGCTAGACTTAATTCAATACATTTCTATTATATGTGAACAGAATTAATTGCGAACCAAATATTAAATACAATTTTCTTTTCAGTGAATCAAAAGTAAATATATTTTTTAAACTGATTTCACATTTTTTTATCGGCAAATAAACCTTGAATTTGAAAGACATTTTTCAGCAAAATATTCAGTCCATTAAAGATTGAATTAATATAAAATATTTTTTTACTAATATTTTTTGTGAATGACATTTAGAAGAAATATATGCAGTATTTTCGCCTTATTTTTCAGAATTGATTTTATTGTTTACAGAAAACTAAAGTTTATTTGAATTATTTTTAGGGAAGAATTATCGCGCTGTTAGTTATCTTGTCGTATAAGTTAAGGTGAGGACAATTTTGACTCCAATGTCAGTCAGAGTCTGGGATAGAAATTGATGACTGATATGGTTTGGTAACCATTAGTGCGTTTGGCTAATGAGTCGCTGCAATAGTTTGAGAAAAACATTCCGTATGGCTATTAAAACAAAAGATCGCGGAATCTATCTCTGGCTGAATCAGTGGAATCGCTTGAATCACTTGAATCACTTGAATCATCCGAATCACGTTATAAACATCGTCTGAAACAAGACTGAAAACTTTTTTACTGCGCATTGATATTGTCGTCGAGCATACATAGTAGTGCCGCCACAGCAGAGCACTGCACAGTCAGCCTTTGAGGTAATGCATGTCTTCATAGTTGCACTGTTATGATATGGGTGTCGGCGATCACTCCACTCCAGACTTTCATGCCTTGCGGTCAAATAGTGGCCACAATTTGGAGATGAGATGAAACTCATATTTATTTAGAGAAACGCTTTTTGGCAACAGATTGGACTCAGAGTCTGCGGCAAAGGCTGTGCACATCTCTGCACATCTCTGACTGGCGTCAGTGTTATCAATGACATCAAATAGAGACCACCATTACATTACATTATCTCTGGAGCACCTTTCGTGCACTCGTTTCGCTCAGTTTAGTGCACTTTTATGTTTGTGCTTCAAGTCTTACTGCCTTAGAATTGTCTCTATTTCTTGCAATCACTTTAATTATCCGTATATACAATCTTCAATCAGTTATTCTGTATTCACAAACCATTCACTTATAGCTTATAGTATAACAAACAGTGTATATGAGTGGCCATAAAATATGTGTTCTCTCTGTGTTCACCACTTTTTCCAAATGTGTCGGGTGTTATTCCAATTCTCAATTCTTTAATGCATATCATTTAATTTACATAGTCTTTCATATTTGCAATAATAGCACCGGTGCTATCTCTGCGCCCAAATTGTTTGAATCTACGGAAATTCATTATAGCCTTTAAAGGTAGAGGTGGTTGACATAAGCGGAACATAACTAATAATAATTCAAATAGAGATCACTATTAAATAAAACAAAAAGCACTGTTACATACTCTCTGTGCTGTTTGGATAGTTTGGAGAGGGTTTGCATATTAATAGGGATGTCATCCATGCGATTCACTGCAGCGCTTATACGCGACTCGTTTTGGTTATTGTTAATTATTATTGTATCCGAATTAGTCTCTCCTCTCCTCTCCTCCCCATTATATGAGTGGTTCCTCTCCTGTTAATTTGTGAAGAGAACTTTGCTCTGACATATTGCCTGAGCCTAACTCAATCATTAAACTAAGTAAGCAACCGGAACAGACCTACCGAACATCATCAGCAGATTGTTTGACACAAGCTTTTTATATAAAACCTAATACTCAATACACACATACAGTACATACAGTATATACAGGCTCTCTCTCTCTCTCTCTCTCTCTCTCTCTCTCTCTCTCTCTCTCTCTCTCTCTCTCAACGCTAATATCCTGAAGTTGTGCTGAGAATTCTCTATCAGTTTTTGCTCCACTCATATGATTGCTTACAATATCAGAATTAATGTTTGAATATTAAAATAAACTATTCATTACACTCATAGTTTGACTTTCCTGTGCGGCTCAGGTTTTTTGCCCGTAGAGTACACTTTGTCTGCCAATGTTTTTCAGCCTCTCCTATGATTTCCAGTTTTAGTTTTTGAGTCTCTTTTTTAGTTTTGAGCCAAAGATAAGCACAAATTCAATGACATTTTAATGTTAGTCATGAGTAGTAACAAGTAGTCAGACGTTTGCTAATTATAAAAACTACAACTTTTTCATTCTTTCTTTCAAAAGCATTTCAAATAAAATTTTTAGATAAAAATTATTTATTTCAATGAAAGTACTTAATGACGAAGTCATAGCAATAGACTGTTTGACTTATTATTGTAGAGTTGCAAAGTTGGAGACTTTTTAACTTTATTATATCCAACACCCTGGATCTTTTCGTACCCTGGGACTATTGTTTCATTTCGTGAATAACATAATTAATATTTATGAAAAATATTTATAAATATTTTGATCCGGGTAAATATTAAATTATTTGTTGAATATGGAATTCATTCAAAAAAAATGACCCGGACAATTTTTATGAGTCTTAAAATATGCAGTCAAAAGAATTTTGGCAAATCTATTCATTTCCAACGCTAATCAACAAATTATATCGAATTGAGCTATCAGTTCATCAATTTTATACCATTTTTTCGTTATTAAAAATTTCTATTTTAATGAAAATTTTTCGTTTATATTAGAAATGATTACAAATGAGTAAAATGAGTAAAATTAAAGCAAATGTCGGATTCGATGTTTGCTTATTATTAGCTGAACTAATAATCCATAACAAATGAAAAGTAAAGATTTGTTTTGTATAATAACATTCAACTAAATAGTAATGTTTGTTATACTCTATGAAAATCGTTAGGCGTTTGGAAATTAGTATTATTAGTATTACAGACGTTTCAGACGTTAATTACACTTTTGTTGTTCTCTTCAAATGTATTAAAGCTTTCGCTAATGAAATAGCTGTTAAAGCGCCGACTTATTAATGTTAAAGTGCACGTCAATGTGCACATACAGCATAATGAGTACACATTTATAGCACTGACCCAATCGTCATAGCGATAACCGTGTCTTCAGCGACAATCATACACTTCGACAGACTTTTCACTCGTCTCTCCCGTTAACCAAATACTGTTGACTATTTCGGACACGTATTCTACATAAAAGCCATTCTCAAAGGGGGTGCGCAAGGGTTAGATCAGCAGTGGCAATTTGGAATTTTCAGTTATGATGACCATGTTCAAAGCTCCAAGTTATAATGTCAGTTTTTTAAAATTATCAATTATTCTTACATTTGTAGCTCATCCGGTAAAACAGATCTAAGGTAATGAACCAGGTCTTTTCGATTTTCCTGTGACTTCACTCAGTATTCACTACAAATAAATATATTTATATAATGACATGAAATAATATGCCATTAAAACCGTGCGATTAGTTGAGAATTAATTGTTTCGGACACAGCTATACAGGAGTGAGCCATACAGTGAGAGTGAGGCCAAGTGAGGCTCAACTTTATACGATAGCTCTTCTGTTGTGCTTTCATACAGAATCCGATGCTTTTATATTCTGTTTATATATTCTGTTGAATTGCTGGCTCAGTGAGCATTCAGTGAACATTCATAGCGTCTATATTTCAGAGATGTATTATTCTTAAGCCAAGTCTGACTTCTCTTATTTTAATTATATTACTGAGCCTTTAGAAGAAGGACTCGATTTGTAGACGTGATATGAATATTGTTAATCATAATTGGATATGTGATTCACCCCTTCTGTCGTACACTCGAACATACAGTACTCTAAATCTAATACATAATGTTGAGTAGGATTTGTGCCAGTATTGCAAAAAAGCCAAAAAGCGTAGGGAAAGGGAGATGAAGATAGAGAGAGACAGCTCTGTTGGCAATACCAATATTAATATTGTGCTCTACAGTAGAGTACAGTGCAGTACAGCGTATACTGTATACTATGCATAACATACACACA
This sequence comes from Eueremaeus valkanovi, assembly GCA_034693305.1. NCBI lineage: Eukaryota > Metazoa > Arthropoda > Arachnida > Sarcoptiformes > Eremaeidae > Eueremaeus > Eueremaeus valkanovi. The sequence goes on along the minus strand of JAQIWA010000090.1, from coordinate 14,851 downwards.
TTTGATATAGAATTATGCGTTCAGACAAAGTTGTTGACATGCAAAGAGCACATTAGTTTGTCTCTTACATAATAGGATCGGCATTGTATGGCCACTACAGTAGTGACTCTGTTTGGCGCCATATGTTGGCCAATAGAGAGTGAATTGCTTCTTATACTCTACTCTATACTACAGTAGTATTCAATACAGTATTGATTGCGAATTCATTTGAGTACTTCAGTAGTGATCGTTGTATTCGATACACACATTCACTTCTATCGCATTATTATGGCTGAAGCAGAGGTCGAAACTTCTTATACTTACAGTTCCGCACATAAAGTATTGCATTGTATTATCTGTGTCTGTGTTGTTGCACAACTCAGGAATGGGATCAAACGACAACATCTTACAGTGCGCTGGCATTGGTTTCACAACTTTCTTGTGCCAGAAATAAGCTTCTGATCAATAATGCGACACAAGTTCTGTAGCGCCCAATAAACTCAAGCGGATTATGATCTTTAAGAGATTCCTGTGCTTACACTTTTTGGTTTTTGCTTGTCTTGTATTCATTTTATGACAAATTATTGCTACCGATCCGTAATATTTGCTCAATCATTGCGTTCATAGCATAGAAATGTAAACTTTTGGCTCAAAAACATGAGAACATAAAAAATAATAACTATAATAAGGAATCGCAGAAAACATGTCATACTTTCAATTATGTATTACTGTAGTGTACAGTAGTCGAGCTGTTTTGCCAATTTGCCAATCATTGCCTCTCACATACACACACACACACACATACACACACACACACTCTCCCGTCTCATTTAAGTGCTCAATTCCATGTATAGTTTAGCTCTGTTCATATGTTCATGTCTTCTTCTGTTCACGTAATACATGGCTAAACAACTGAACACAACAGCAAAATATTCATTGCATGACATGACAGCTCTCCTGATTCTACACTGTTTTTTGCAACCGTTCTCTCAATGCTTTTGCATTACAATTATAATTATTATGAGTTTGTCTTACGTTAGCAGATGTTTAGCTTAAAAATTGTTTAGAGTTTCTATTTATTAACAAAATACTCCCCGGGCTATATGACTTCCGAGAGTGATATTTAGGTGCAATTTGAAACCAGCATATTTAGACTCACGTAAAATATTATCTTTATTTTTCTTTATGAATTTTTTTTTCAATTTTAATTAATTTTCAGCAAAATCTCCATATTTTTCGCATTTATTTCTCTGCCAAATAGAATGACAACTTTTTTGACTCAAAAATAAAAATTGAAATAATTTTGTGTTTCATCTATTTGTCAGATCTTAATAAAAATAACTCAAATTTTTGGCTTAAATTAATTTTTGTCGAAAATAACAGATCGATTGTGTAATGAATAATCTTCATTAGTAGTGAACAGAATAGAACACGAATTGCTTTTCCAGCAAAGCATAACCTGACGGGAAGTTTCCGCCCCCCGGGCATATTTTGCTGGTCTGCCCGAACATGAATACACGCAAACACTGGCAATAGTTATAACCAAATTGACAATTGTCTATACAATTGAGAACTAAGGGGACGATTCATACCATTCATACGATTCATTCACTCAATTGCCAGAACTGTCACAATTGTGCACAACATTTAACGAATAAATAAAAAAATAAATTTTCTGTTTTGTGTCTTCTTTTGTTATTTATGTCCGAAAAAAAAGTTTTTCATATAATTTAAATTTTTGTTTTGTTTAAAATTAATGCCCCGGACAATTTATTTTATTGCTATAAACAGTTCAGACACTTTTGAATTGAATGAATAATAATTTTGATTCCCAATACAAGTCCACCTTTTATTCATGTTTTCATTTTCACACAAATTCTTTTTAATAATATAAATATTTTCAGTTGAATACCAGAGATGACGAACGTATGGGATGGGAACTAAAAAAACTATGATTACTCTTGGTTCGACACCATGGTCATTTAAATTATTTTTACCTCTTTATATGGACTTAATCTTCTGTTGGCCACCTCTGGTTGAAAAGCCTGAAAAATTTTAATCAAATACATTGAACGATGAGTTTAATTAAAGGCCATTAAATGTGATGTAAATTAAAGAACGTCTTAATTCAGTTAAAGCTTTTCTCAATAAGATTCACATAAAAGCCAATCCAATAATTTGCTTCAAATGTTATAAATTTTCTGCAGAATATTCACTATAAAAGGAAAAAACTCCTAAAAATATAGTTAAAGTTTATATTTGAAATCAAATCAATAAAGAAGTTGTTATTTGTCACGAAAATGATAAGAACGAGTTGCGACTGAAAAAAATCTATAAAACAATTTTAATTTGTTTTCTCTCCAAAGCATTGGTCGACAAATGTTTAGAACATATGCTTTGAAATTATAAAAATGCATAAACAGTACAATAAAAAAAAGTAGAGAAAATTTTTATCCTAAAAGAGTAGGAAAAATGCCTCAAAGCTATGGCATTAGTATTCATAAAGAGTTGGAGAAAATCATTTGGAGAGGAAAGGCAGGGAAAGACAGGTTTTTATTGATTGCAACAAAATTGCAAACTCCCAGCACCTTTAAAATCATTAACATAACACAATTAATGTCAATAAATAAATAATAAATTATATCAATAAAAATACGTTAAATATTTTGATTTATAATTTCTTTTTTCACTATAAAAACAATTTTATTTTGAATTTCGATTTGAATTTCGTTGGTTTGCCTTAAATATTGAATGAATAGTATGTTTGAGACCGAAAATAACTTTTCCTTTACTCTGTTTTTATATTTTTTGTTTAAAAATCTATAAACATATCTGTCGTCAAAGTATTTCCTCAAAAGTTATCTCTATTTCATTTATAGCCTTATTCTCTGCGTTCACTCCAATCCAATCGCATTTTCATGGGTGGGCTCGAAATTATTCGTATTCTTCATCAGATCACTGTAACCGACAGCAGACGAGAATCCAAGCGAAGGAAACTTCGATTTCTTATCAATTTTTCCTAAATTTTGAAATGTCGTCAACGAAGGCGCCCAAGACTTGAGTCAACTTGCATTCGGAGGGCTATAGTGAGACACAGACAGAAAATATGCGGAGAGAAAGAGAAAAAACATTTACATTAATAATAAGCAAAGAATATATTGAGAGTAACTTTTAAAACAGATGCCATCAGTAGAGCCACTGTATTCCACTCCACTCTACAGTATGTATAGTATAATACTCTGTATTTTTGTTTCTAACTCTGGTTAGCTCAGGCTCAGACTCTGACTCTGAGAGTGGCTCAGTTAAGTGCTTCTTAACTTTTAACATACATGTCATTTGATTTTGTTTCACTGATTTATTGGAAACAATTTTTTGCCGTAAATGAATTGCATTTCACACAGATTTTTCTTCTCGCTCTTCCGTTGCAACCGTTCTCTCTGTTCTCTGAGCTCACTGTTCACTCTCTCCTTTCTCTATCACATCCCGAGTGTATTCAAAGAGAAGTTTTTGTGCTTTTTGTGCTTTCATTTTTAATTGAACTCATCAATTGTGAATACGTTACGAACCAGAAGAACACACGAATAGATTTCTCTTATTCTCTCTCCTCTTCTTCTCATTAGTCAATTAGACATACAATGTGTTCCATAATTAGTGCCCAAAATTTATTGAGTGTTATATTGGACTACAGTATTCATGAATTAATCAAATCAAACATTCCTCAACATCTCCTTAAAGATTAACTCTTAGGATAACAACTGTTAACCTCTAAAGAGTTTTTAGATTAACTGCACTTTTTCTCGATTTTTCTTTAACGGAAGCAAAAGGTTATAGACATTAGAAGAATATGAAGGAGAAAAGGGAAGGGCTGGGAGAGGGATAAGGCATAAGAGCTTATTTATTGGCTATGAATTCATAGTTTCCAGTTTAGGTCAGAGAAAAAATGATTGCATTAACAAAAGTTTGACATTTTTGGGATCTGATCAAACAGGAGAAAGAACAAGGAGAACAGGGATGACGAGTCGTATCTATGATAGTCGAGTCAATACAATACAAGACTCGAAATAGAGTAGTGTTTCTGTGAGAGCAAAGTGAGATTTGCGATGTTTTTCCTGGGATTACAGACACAATCCATAGCAGGTTGTTGTTGGATCTCTCTCTCTCTCTCTCTCTCTCTCTCTCTCTCTCTCTCTCTCTCTCTCTCTCGCTCTCTCTCTCTCTCTGGAAACGAGAAATTCAGAGTTTATTTTTTGCTGATATACAGAGTGTTAGATATAAACCGATTCTCTGATTCTCTTATTCTGTTCATTCTGTGCGTCTCTTTCTCTTTCATCAGCGCCGGTATGTTCTCATTGCTTTGGCAGAAGGCTTAGTGATTCGGAGTCACATTCAGTTTTGTTTCAATCCCAAGGGCTCGTCAGTCAGAAAATGAGATCCAGACTCGAATAATACTGGAGTTTGGAGTCATTGTGAACACCAGTCAACACACATATCTACCAGAGCTGAAGCAAGAGATTGGGAAAGAAGAAAAAGAACACATTGTTAACAAGGCTTGTGTTCGATGTCTTTTTTAAATGGGAATCATATATACTGTATATTGCAATCGATTTTGTCTGCAATAATAAATACAGAGAAAGAGAATACACTATAGAGAAGAAAATGAGTGAAAACTATTGAATTGAAAAACATTAGATTAACGTTAAATATAACTCAAACTTCTTTACCGGAAAGATATGCTATAAATAAATATTAACTATATTTTTGGAATTTGTTCATTGAGTCAAACATTAATCGTTAAACATATTTATTACAAATTCAAGTATAAGAATAAAAACTATTAAAGAATTTTCTTTTATTTGTTGTCAGAAATTCATTTGATTTTTCTAAATATCTCTTTAAATCAATAGTAAAGAAAATCTAATTTTTCTTTATCTTAGACTCATTTTATTGATTTTTAATTAATAATTACATAAGAATTCTTTTTTTGTAAAAATTTATCTAAAAAAATATTTGTTTAAATAAACTTTATATAAGGTATATTCTGTTTTATAATTATTCATTCAAAATAAATGTTTAATACAATCGATAAAAAATTTTTTACGGAAATATGTTTTTGCGAAATTGTGTTTTATTTAATTTGGTTTTTGAATTAAAAACAACTTTAGGTATAACTAAAGAATTGATTATTTTATTATTTTGTTTAAGAATTGTCTAATACTAGCGATTAATATTCATTGCTCACGCGATTCAGCATTAAAGCTAACATTTTATGGATTTGTAAATAATGATGTTTTACCAGAAGAAAGCGCATAAAAAGTAGTCCGACACTCATTTATTATTCATTCCTATCTCTATTGTCTGATTATTACAATAATTTTTATTCTTTTTTATTCTCTATTACTGTTTGCAATAATTATATATTCAATAGTTTTTGAATATAAGAAACAAAAGTATATTTGAATATAGAATAGAGTGAAGGAAAGGATGAATTGATGTGAGTCTAACCGAACCGATGCTCGTTAGGCACAAACAATCCAATTAGTTGCGTGTCATTGTAGGCATACTCTATTGTACACTACTGTACACTACTATGCACTACTGTACTATTTAAAGTTGAATCGACCCTCCATTTAATGATGTCTTTCCAATGAGTTGTTACACTCAAACTTATGGACGAAATACAGAGTATGCCAGTGTGTGTGTGTGTGTACTCCACTGTAATAGTTAATGTGCATATATTTAATAGTTTGTACGGTATGACTGGTATGAGTGCATGTTTGATATCATTGGCGGAGACATCAATCAACGTCTTCATGTATTTCATGCATCCATTTGTCATACGTAGCCGAACGACATTTGAGACGTTCATCGACGCGCAAAACCGAGCCCTACGTTAACCATAGTATTAAAGTCGATATATTTATTCGAGTAAACCTTATTGACTTGAATTGAGCTGAATTGAGCTGAATTGAGCCTGACTTTTATGCAAATTAATGGAACCCAGAGTTTAGATTTATGAAGTGCGCGCACCACTGCTGTGGGGACTCCCGTTCACACCGACCAAACTCAACCATTACATTCAAATACTATTATCCAAACTTGAATTTAAAAAAATACGAATACTTTACCCAATTCTGTGCACACTTTGACTATAAAATAAAAATACTTAGAAAATAGAGAGAAAATAATAATAATATAAATTTTTAGGCAAAATATTGTCGCAAAGAGTGGGAAAGTATACTAAATATATGAATTGACGTGATATATGGTAACCAAGTCAACCATCCGATCAGTTTAAAGATGTTTACTTCTCTTTAGCAAAATAAAGCTTATAAAAGAGCAAGGGTAGTGTGAAGTTTTAAATATGAACTCAAATTTCGTGTCAGAAGGATATTAAGAGTTGGAAGGCATGCAAAGTCTGAGTTTACATAACTGATTGCATTCAAACATTTTTCATATAAGACTTTTTCGTTTATATTTTTGCATATATTTATTAAATAATGTTTTTTACTAAAGAATCGATGCGTAAACAGAGTTAACATTTAATGTTGATTATTGCCATTTGAATCGATTGTCTGTTCAAATGTGCAACTGGTGTCCAAATTGAATGGGTAGGGGAGGGGAGGAACCGATTATCTAATATTAATAATACACTTCTAGGAAGTAATAGGTTTTAACTAATGGTTTAACTCATTTTCAAAGCATTATAGTTAAGGATGTTCACAGGGGTACAGCCAATGTACTTTGTGGATTTTCAAATTGCTAAAATACCCCCTGAGATATGAATGCATCCTCCCCTCCCATAGGATCTTATTTGGCGCCTCCGTAGGTATTTTGGGTCCGACTGATGAGATTTGAGCAAATTCTGACTCAAATTGCTATACAATTGTTGTTGTATTTAGTGTTAATTAAACCTGAGTTCACAAAATCGGTAGTTTTGCTGCCAGTCCTGATCAAGTAAGTCCAAAATCTCAATAGCAAATATCTGGGCAAAAATTGACTGGGGGTTTTGTCTATTTACACAAAGTAATTGACCATGCCTGCACAGTTATTTTTTTTATTTAGTTTATCCGAAAACAGTTTCTCTATGAATACCATTTATTAATAGAGACTAACCATTATTTTAAGCACATTTTAATGAGTATTGTGCGTGAGTTTAGTTAGTCTTTTATATTTAAATATAAAATTTTGTGTTGTGTTTGCATTTGCACTGCATTTTGCGAAACACTATTTTATACAAATAAAGAAAATAAAAGAAAATTAACGTAAAAATAATATTATGTTTAATAATAAGTCTCATCGAAAAAAATTAATGATTAAACTCTATACAGACTTTGCATTTGTGTCGGCATTATGTTTGATATTTCGTGCATTCATTTTTGTTTCATAACTTATTGTTAGGAAAAAATGGATTTTTTTTATTTTAATACAATTTTTTATATTTCACAATACAATAGATAGAGATTTATTTTAAAGGCTTGTTTACAATCGCGAAGAATATATACATAATTATAAAATGCAATTTTTGGGCACATTTTTTATTCTATTGTTTGTTTGACTCGAATAGAGTATGAGCACAGTTAGCATCCTGTGCTGGTGTATGACAATTACAAAGACATGACAGAGTAGAGTAAAGTGCGTGCTTTAATACTTTGACGTTTTGCGTCTCTTTTGTATGAGAATGTATGCGAATGTTCCTCCAAATTGCATACCTCTCTGTGCTCTCTCACTCTCCCATACCCTGTATTATAATTTAGTATAGAATGAGATGTACGACAAACTCAGATATGTTTTCCGTCCTCTCGACTCGATTACTCGGTTATGAAAAAAAGTTTAATTTTTCTCATTTTAGTGCTTATAATGTGTGTCACGAGTTTCCTTCGCCGACAAGAAAGGTGTGATGTGTCGCATGTGAGGCACAGGCAGGAAGTCTAATGTGGTCAAGTGTAACGATATGTGCTGTCAGTTTCTATGCTATTGTTATGTAAAAACATGAGTTGTCTTAAAATTCATCCCAAAGACAATTAAAATGTACACAAATGTATGCATTACTGCAATCGGTTATTGTTTTGTTTTGTATTTTTATTTTCGATGCATTACTTGCTTTGAATTTTGTTTAACAATAATGTGAATTCTGATGGTTTGCGTGTCTCTCACAACACTTCCAGAATCTTCAACACGATATTACAGATATTACCTGACTTTCCAAATACAGTATCTATTTTTCAGTGCACACACACACACAAACAGAAAAGTATAATACATGAGTATTATAGTGGGGATGACCAAGGAAGTCGTCATAATCATTAAATTTTAACCAGGCCTCAAAACAATTGTGTAAACAAATTTGAGCCATGTTAGGTTTGTTCAATGACATTTTCCATTTTGTCAGCCAAAACACCTCACCCATACCCTTGACTAACCTTGGTCATGTCTATTTAGAGTGTTGTATAAACTATGTATAAAAAATGTTTGAGAGAGAGCTCTGTTTTTTGTTGGTTCCATAACTTAATGAAAAGTGTTTAAAAGCCGTGACAAACACGATAGGTATTAAATGCACACCAATTCAAGTGCTCAATATTTATTTGCAAAATACCTGCACAATGTGGCCTATCTTAAAGCACAGGTATCTATGACCGGATGCTATAATTGAGCCCCGGTTCACTATCATTTTCCTCGTTAAACATACAGTCTTTACATCTAATGCTTTCATATTTTGTTTATTCAAAAAAGACTATAAAAAGTATTTTTCTCTCTCTTCCTACCGATGCAGCTCTGGTGCTCATTCTTGCATTCAAATAAGTGATAGTCAACTTTTGCTATCAGTGCCAATGTTGCGTGAGATTGATAAGGCCTGTGCTCTAACACTTACTTATATATTGTATATCTTTTTTAAAATATTGAAGAAAAAGTCAGTGTTTTTTACAAAATTGACCTTCGCCTATGTCATGGATGAGTTTATTCTCATGTAAAACATATGCAACAAATTATTACTTCAGAAAATATAATGTATTCTTTTCAGGCATACATTCTCTGCCCTACAGTATTCTCCACACAATATACTACTCTTTCCAAACATATAATATTTTTTTCTCAATTCCTTCACTTTTTCCATACGAACTAATCTTCAAACTATTTCACAGCTATTGTATGTAATATACGGTGCAATGAGTTTCTCATATTTTACAGATATTCTGATACTGTAGTTGTCTTACAGTACACGACTCGTGTCTTCCACACACTTACACTCTCATCGCAGTTACTGTTTTTGATACAAAAATCGTTTTGTGCGAACAGGAAATCCTTCGATAATTTTTGAAAAGCAGCCATACTTTCAGAATACTTGGGCTACGAATTCGCATAATCACAAAAAGACCAGAAATATATTTGTAATGATTGTACTGTTCGAGCAAATTATGGAAATATCAATAGTACGGAAAAGTACAGTACAAACGAATGGAATAGAATAATAATAGAATAGAATATAAATACCTGTATAATGTATCCTAGCTCATAGAGTATAGAGACATATAAACTGTATACATTTTGTTAAATTAGAATTTTGTCGAACAATTCAAAGTATGAATTACTGTGAATGTTATGTTTTGACGGAATGCTTGGCTGACCAACAAAATTAAATGCTTTTTCTGGTCATTACCAGATTTGGCAGAAGGAAAGGCATACGAGCCATAGGCAGCCGAGCATACATTCATCACTCATTAATACAGTATAAGGACTGACAATATGTTATTCTTTATGATTGTTAACCACACACACAGAGAGAGATAAATCAACATTTATTATGACTATTGCTTGAAAAACAGTGTATAATAAGTGTATTATATTTATTAAATCTAAAGTAAAAGTTTAACTCTAATTGTTTTTGTTGTTATAATTATTATAATTAAATAAATCAGAAATTCGTATAAACTATTTGTCTGTTTTTGTAGAATAAATTTCAAATCAATCTTTTGATTAGGAAATCATATGTTGTGAAAGAGTGAAGAAAAATGATTATTCAAAAGGAATTATACGAATTGATAAGACATAGCAATAATGGCTTTTTTGTCCTTAAATTTCTCGACTCAAAGAGTCGGTGTATTTAATAATATACACGAGAATTATATAAAGAATTAATTGATTCATAATTACTAAATGTTTTTAAAGATAAAAATTTAAAATTCTTTCGAACAACTCGTGTGTAGTCTTAAGTTTGAGTAATCATTATAAGAGCTGAGACACAGCTGAGACACACGCATCGCATCGACACAAGAAGAATAACTATTCTGTCATAAGAAGAATATATAAAGAAATGTATAAAGTTTTGACTTTCAAAGTCAATCTGGAAATTAGATCTTCAATCTTGAGGTATATAAGAGGAGCACAAGAAGTAAAAAATTGAAGTAAAAATTTTTATCGACAATTAATTTTTGCATTTCATTTAAGATCTGAAACGTCGATAAAGGCATCAAAAATATATTTTTTAATGAGTCAGTGAAATGCGTTCTTCCATTCAAGAGATAGATAACCAAAAGTTAGACATTAAATATGATCCATGTAAACAAAAATTAAAAATATATATTTTTATAAATGAATTTTTACACAAATCTAAAAAAGTTCTGGAAATCAATCACAATTTAGTTATTAAAGCGATGTTTATATAACATATTTTTTATGAACAAAATTTTCGGATTAAAAGTAATTTTAATTTCCAGACACTTAAAGATCACAATTTGCGATAAAAGAATGGGAGAGAAAAAAATTCGTTATCAGAAAATTAAATACAATTTTTGAATATATAAGAACTGGTATTAAAAAGAGAAATATATGATAAGTAATAATAAAAAGTAGAAGAAGTGTATAACGATTGCGAAGATAATCTGAACTGAACTGATGTAGGGGCTCTGAAACTAAATTCTGGTGATAAGCTTTCAGCACATACACTGTATCTGTGCGGTTCGACACAATCAAAGCCATGTCTATACTCTCTATGTGTAGCTCTCTATATATGGGCTTAGATTTCAAAGGCTGACCGAAAGCCGAGAAACTGGTAATCATTCTAATGATTCTAATTTAGTCGCATAAAAATGTTATTATCACTGTATAAATTAGTCCTGTATACTTTTATACTTTTTTCATATATGTGTAATCATTTGAGTCGAACCCAAGAGATGAGAGAAAAACTCGAAATTGAAAAAAAAGTTTTGTCTGATTTGTCTGATGAATGTGTTTTGACAGTAAATGTACTGTAATTTACTGACGAATGAGTAATACAAGTGATGTCTGAACAGACAATTCTATTTGTCTTCTCTTATATACTATTTTTGTAATCTTATAAGTTTTGAGCTCCAAATGAGAATCGAGCGCTGGTATGGTATGGAATGGAATGGTATGATATGGTATGGTATGGTATGTGCTATAACTGTAAGAGGTTTGAAGTTTTATAACTTAGAGTTTTCAATATAAGTTGCGTTGAACTAAGGCTAAAATGTTTCGCTTAAGTCAGATGTCAGGAATGGAAGGCCTAATGATGTAACACATACTGTAGTCTATGTAATATTGCTTTTACTCTATTCTCTATACCGAGAGAAACATTCAGCCGAACAATCATTTTTCAGAACTGAGAGACTGAGCAATACTCAACTGAACTGAACTGCACTACACAGTGAATACTATCGAGTTTACTAACTCTACTACTGCTCACATATTTTCATCTGTGCTTTTGATAGATAATGTTTTCAGCCATTTATCATTCACACAAATAACTTATAACTTTCTATAAGACCTTTTGGCCACTCATGACAACTGTGACCCAACTTAATAGGATTTGGTCTTTCATTTCAATCCATACGAATCCAAACAATATAATTAAAACTAAATTATATTAATATTTTATAAATTGCTTTTTTCTTATATTTATCTCATAATCTATACTAAATATAACCTCGTTCTGAATTGATATTGAAACTACGTCAAAGTTAGAATTGAGAAAAATGTATGTTTCAAATGAATAAAGTGTGCTGTATAAAAATGATATTTAAAACAATGGAATATTTCAGTTTCAATTTTTTATCTTGATTATTTCAGCTTTATATGTATTGAAACAAATCGTGAAAACAATTAAAACTGAAATGTTTCCTCGTTGTAAACAATATCATATTAGACACTTCACAAGATTATTCATTTGCATATATTTCTCGATTATACGACTGACGTATGCGACCGTCAATTATTATGATTTCTATGATATTACAATCCTCGTACAGTACAACATACAACTTCCACAATTTGTAATTCATACAATTTTTCCCTGTATATCTCATGGAAAATCGCACCTGCATAAACTTGTAACTTTGCTACACTGAGCGCATTCAATAGTATTCTGAGATTCTATTAAATACAAAATAAATTTAATTTATTCTTAATTTTAGCCAAACATTAAAATTCAATTAAATATAGTTTACATAAAAAATTCATTTGGAAATTGAGAAATAAATTATTGAAAATAATATATTAGAATAAAACAAATAAATAACGAATAAAATAACGAAAATAAACGAATAAATAAAACGTATAAATGAATAAATGACTAATTTTTAATTAAACTTATATTAAAAATTATAATTTAATTAGAAATGGTTTCAAAGCTAATGTATTCCCACTTTGAATGATCTTTCCGTTGAATACAATTATTGTTTTGCTCTCAAATTCACAATTTTTTGGATAAAATATTTCTATGAATTCATTGTTAAATATAATGAAGAAAATTAATTTAAATATGTTCTTGTCTTTTCATACATTTATACACTTGGAGTCAAAAGTAGAGTATTTTTTATAGATTTGCAAAACGAAATTAAATATAATAATTGTAACCAATGTTTACTAATTATTCATAATTAAAGACAATTTTATACTATTTTTGTTTTAATGTTAATTAAATGAATGAAAATAATAAACATTTAGTGAATTAAGGATTAGTGTGCGAACACATAAAAGTTTATTATGTATTAAAGGACATGGCTTACTATAATGTGCAAAAGTACTTAATTAAATGTTTAGTTGTATGGCTTTAAATATCTAATAATATTTTTAGAATATGTGTTAAAATTAACCCAGAATTTCAAAATAATTATAATCAAAACAAATTATATTAAAGTATAATTGTATTCAATATTTTAAGTCTTTTGTTTGCATCCAAGGATGGCCAAGATGTTCTTTTATTCAATAGTTTACATATCTCCAGGTCCTCCCAGAGAACTCGAAGAAAATATAATAAAGTATTAATTATGAAGAATATATGAACAGATCATTAAAATAAATATTTATTTATAAATTGTATATCATTTGATTGAACAGCACTACTGTATGTGTGTGTGCAGTAGTGTAAGAGATATACAGTACGAATATCAGTACAATTCTTATCGCATTTGTGGCACATCCCTAATATTACACGACTTTTTGGCAACTATTTTGAGCCAGGGTGAGGCGGTTTTGCCAAAAGTCATTTGTTGCTTGATCAAGCTAATTGAATAGACGCTCCCAAAAATATTTGATTAATTTATTTGTTTTTCTTTGTTAAGTGAAGATAACTTTTAAAATATTAGAGAAAGTAATGCATAAAAACATTTTAATTACTATAAAAATATTTTCTTCGATTAAATATTTGAAACTTTAATTTCTATTTTAATGACTAATAAATTAGAATAAATTGTTTTTATTGCAGCTCTAAATCTAATTAAATAAACAGTTATAACGACCAACAGTTTTATTTGAACGATAAATATTATTAAATAACTTATTGTCACAATTGTATTGTACAGTCGATTGTACTGTTGTTATAGTGAAGAGAACTGTTGAGAGTTCACATACATTGCATACATTGCATGTCTCGCATGTCTTGCATGTCTGCCAACTCTTTATTATGAAATTCATTAATCATTAGTTCGATTCGATTATAATGTGTAGAATGTAATGAAAACATAGAATCTATGGAACAATGAATTTATTTTCTAAAATTAGTCCTTTGTTTCAAAGGTGGCCAAAGTGTAGACTCAACAAGTTCAATATTACGCTCACATTTAGATTAACTACAAAAGCTAGCAAGTTTAGAAATTCAATTATAACAGGCACCATTTTCTCTTGAATTGTTTAAATTTATTGAATTCGGAGGGAAATGACCAGGTAGGTAATCTCAACGTAAAGTTATATAATCTACTCTGGCAATTGTTCAAAGCTTAGAATGCGTGCACATCTCTGGTTAATTGCAATCAATGTTATAGCATATGAAAGGCTCCGAAGCAGTGAATACTGAATAAACTGATTATAATTATAATTAAATACATTAATAATATAATTATGAAGTGAGCGGTCATTCATCAGACATAAAGACAATTCAAAGTAATGCTGACTTATTAGAGGAAATCGAGCAGAACTAACAAACCGAATGGTAAGTCGACTTTAATTTCGATTCTAACGGCTGTCCGCTTAGAAGAGTTGGTTTATGGATGAAAATGATTGCAAAGTAATTGTTTGCAGAAAACGCTATCGAAAAGCATCGAAGCGTATGAGTAAAGGCAGTGAAGAAAAAATATTTGATATTTGATTAACAAATTTTAAACGATTTCTTCTGTAAATATAAATGTTTAACAGCACAGCAGCACAGGTGGATTGGGCTTTGCTTTCTCAAACACACACCAACACTAATATCATTATTGCGTGCGCTTAACAACTATACACAGAATTGTCAACTACTCTACAGAATAGTTATATATTTTATATATATTTTTATACTTTATTTTTTATCACCACTTTCTTTAGAAATGGGGATTATAAATTCGCTATCAGGACCCCCCCCACCCCCCCCCCCCCCGAGAAA
>JAQIWA010000089.1:0-54149 GCA_034693305.1 Eueremaeus valkanovi | reverse complement strand
CTCAGCCATTTCCTAGCCTTTCTCAGCCATTTCCTAGCCTTTCTCAGCCATTTCCTAGCCTTTCTCAGCCATTTCCTGGCCTCACTGAGCCATATCTTAAACTTTCTCAGCTATTTCCTATCCTTTCTCACCAATTTCCCAGCCTTTTTCAGCCTATACCGTTGTTAGTAAATGAGTTTCTCAGCATTTTCCTAGCATTTTTCAGCCTATCCCGTTGTTAGTCAAGGACATTCTCAGCCATTTCCCAAAGATTTTCATTCTATCCCGTTGTTAGTAAAAGACTTTCTCAGCTATTTCCTAGCCTTTTTCAGCCTATTCCGTTGTTAGTAAAGAACGTTTTCAGGCATTTCCCAGCCATTTGCAGCATATTCCGTTGTTAGTAAAGAACGTTTTCAGGCATTTCCCAGCCATTTGCAGCATATTCCGTTGTTAGTAAAGGACTTTTCACCCAGACCTTACCTTTCTCCCTTCTTTCGGGGTGGGGGGGGGTGGGGGTGGGGACTAGCAACGAAACTATATACTCCTTTTTTCCTACGGAAGCGGAGTTAAAAATATATAAAATACTCAGGATTGCCATATATAAGATAGTCAGGCTGAATCATTTTCACATTCTAACTACTACATGAGCCCAATTTTAGAAACAACCGTAGCTAATATACCTTGGTTACTTCTTTATTCAGTCATGCAATTAGAATATTAATTATTATTATTTTTATTTTTTTACAAAAAAATATATTTATTTTATTGCGTTTTCTCAATAAATTAAATTTTGTAATAAATATTAATAGTATGAAAATGTAATGAAGAATATTTGACAAATATTGAAAGAATCCGGAATAAAATCAATAAAAAAATATAAAATACTCAATGGTATCCAGGTTGAATCATTTTCACATTCTAACTACTAGCCCAATTTTAGGAAAGGCAATAGCTAATATACCATGGTTACTCTTTAGTATTAATAAGTCATGCTATTTATTAGCTGTTATTGAATTACAATTGCATTGAAGTAAACATTAATAAAATAAAATAATTAATTACTTTATTTATTGCGAAATATTTAAATAAAATGAATTTTAAAATAATTTTGTGATAAATATTAGACTTTTGGACTAACTTAGGCCCCCTTTTCTAGAAAATAATATGTAGTGATGATGATCCAGCTTAATTTGGTAATTGATCCAGTTTAAAATTCATAAATTACATTCATGTTTATCATATCAGATATGAAAAATCTGGACTTTATTATTAATTTTGTTCTGAAATGAATAGAAAAATAGTATTTGTGTTAACATTATTTTTAATAATAGAAATGCAAAGAATAAGTTCGCAAACAAATGAAACTTCAGTTGAATTTTGTTTGAACTATAAATGTCTTACAACTGATGAAAGAAATAATCTCCAGAACTGTAGCAGAAAATTGAGCGAAAAGATCATAGACTCGGCTGAAGACTTGTTTCATCAAATTATAAATCATGAATACGTTCAGCGTATTTTGATGTCGGGTCAATTCAACAACAAGACCACAGAGTTGGCCAGAAGCAAACATATACAGACCATACAAATAATGCCTCTTTGGTTCAAAGCCCTATCAAATGCCGTGTATTTAAGCGATGCGACCAAAGAAGAGTCAGAATTCTTCGGGAGTCTCACAATTGGAATGGGAGAGGGATTCAGACGATATCAGAATAGATTCAATGAGATGTTCAGCACAACAGAACATTCAATGAATTCAAAGTTATTTTCAAAGTCCAGCAGTGATTACGTTCAGCACTTGTCAGACTTAACAGAGTCACAAAACGGAACAACTTTTCGCTTCTTATCAGCAATTATGCCGTCATTTCTTACTTATCCACGAATTTACGATTACCTCAACCAGAATCCAAACTATAGACAAAATAATTTATCTGAACTTCTAAGCTATGAAGATATGAGACTAAGAGATGTCTTTCCACTGATTCAGATTTTTATTGATGCCAAACATGATGTTACTTATGATGAGCTCATGAGTGCCAGACAATGGTTCAGAAGAAGTGTTGAGTTTGAATCAGAATATTTTGATTCATATGAATTGCAATAATTGTTATCATATTCTCAAAATTAATTGTAAGTCAAGGTTAAGGAGAGTATTCATATGAATCGATAATGATTTACAAGTTTTCACTTAAAACTATCTATAACTATGAATATATCGTTTAACTGTTGTTTAAGTTCAATGATTGAGCTCTTCATAGGAATAAAATTTTTTCTTATTCTTTACGTCGTTCACAAGTAATGTATGAATGAATGAGTAAATAATCAATGAATGAATAACACAGTCATAGAGACAGTCAGACTGTCTAATAGGCGACAGTATTATTAGTCTGTTATACAGATTCTGTAATAGAAGTTCAGATTTAGATCTCATTTATTGTTTTACTTTGATTTGTATATTATTTTTTCTAAACTATTAATAAAGATATCATTAATTGAATGAAATAATTGCAATCAATTGATGGCAATCAGAGTGTCGACTGAGACATGTCTATTAAGCGATACGGAATCGGAGATAAAATAATTGATTGCAAACCACTCTTCCATTCGCTGAGCGATCACAAGAAGAAGACTATATGCGACTATTGCTTGGAACCGATCGGAAGCGATGCCAAAGACAACTATGAATGCAAAGAATGTCTGCAAATGTTTTACTGCTCTACTGATTGTCAGCTTCGAGACCAAGCCTTTCATCAAAACGAGTGCCAAATATACCGTAAATACTATTATCCATACCTTAAACACCATTTCTATCGACTTATTCTCAGATCATATCTGGCCTTAAGTAACGACAAAGACATTCAGACAAAGGCTTATGACTTATACGACGGAAGCGAACGTTGTTTTAATCATTTGGTAACGCATTCACAAGACATCAGATCCGATGCCAAACGAATCAAAATTTTTGATTATATTTACGAAACGTTTTGGTATTTCGCCGAAGAGTTTGGGCTCGACTTAAATCAGAACCAATTGTTTGAATTGTTTTGTCGTCTACTTATCAATGATTTCACAATAATTGGTAGAAATCAGTCCAAACCCGAAACCATTGGTTTAGGACTTTATATAAAGCCTTCTGTTATTAACCATTCGTGTGATCCAAACGGCGCAACCATTTATATAAACTCTAGACTTGTTCTCAAAGCCATTAAAGATATTGAGGTCGGGGATGAAATTACTATCAATTATTGTGACATTGAATTGGAACCGAAGGAAAGGCAGGTTTTATTGCGAAAATCGTTTTATTTTGACTGTAAATGCAGTAAATGTCAGACAAATGATAGGAATATTGATTACAAAATGATTGTAAGTATTAAATCTGAAATAAGACACGAATTGAATCAATCAGAGCCTAATTGGGGAACAATCAGTGAACTGAAGGACCAATTGATGCCAATCTATGGCCAGATATACAGTGAATGTCATCCGGACTTCATTATAATTATGATAAATAATTTGAGCACAAAATTGCGGAACAGATCTGAAGACAATCACTCTTTGATTGAATTAAAGTCTGAATTAACCAAAAGAGTTGAACTGATATTCGATACAAATCATCCGATTTATAAATATTTCAACGAATGTATTGAAAATTAACTTATATTTGAATTGTAATCAATATTTTGATGTTTTTCATCATTTTTTTAACAAACTTTTTGTAACTTTTATTATATATTATTTTACAGAGAATTGAATTATTTTTTTTACAATTGATTATCAATTCTTATATTTATTTCTTAACATAATTTAAATAAAGGAAAAATCATTGAATTTATTGTTATAAATATTTTTTATGCAAAATTACAGCTAAATATGGGACTCTTATAACGGTTAGTATGGAAAACTTTTTTGTTTTAAACTTTTATTTTGTCAATAAATTGAAAAATAATTTTTTATTTAAATTCTTTTCAATTAAATAGATATTTATTTGATTTAAATTTATTGTTAAAAACAATTACATTGTATTGCTATAAATAATCTCTGAATAGCATTTGTCTTATGTTTTAAACATTTTTATTATTCATTGGTTTAGAAAATAATGAAATATTTTTTCAGCAAATAATTAAGTTGAATAAAAAGCGGCTTTGATTTCATTTTTGTTTTGTGTTAATCCTATAATTAGTTTTTGTATTTATTGAATAGTATTTAAAATTTGAATTTAAAGCCAACTAATCGTAAAAAGTTCTGAAAATCAAAATCTTTGAAATATGTAACCAATAATAGATTGCCTGTAAATACGAATCCATTATAGATAAGACAAACTATAAATCCGGTCACAACTCGAGCGTCGGCTAAAGTCAAGCGTCGGAACAGTAATGATCGCAATGAGTCCAACGGAAGGGTTATTGGAGTCCAGTCTGTGATTTGACGGTATGCTAACGGAATTGCTTCGGAAGGCCATATGACACCCGAGCAGAGGATCAGTGGGAAGATTATGCCCACGACTATGATCTATAATGAAAATAGTTTTCAATTTTAATCTACCAGAATTAAAGCGATTTGACCAAGTTAAACAATTATTAGTTAGGCATTATATTCACAAGGATATGTGAACAATTGGATCAATTGGATAATTAATATAAAGTAACATGAAAGTATTTTTCAAACAAACTGTATCATTTTTTTCAGTTTGTAGGCTCAATTTTAAACTAATCTGTACTAGGAATGTATCTTGATCAATCACTATTTTAGTAAATCACTTTACTTACAAACATATAAACTTCATCCTGCAAGGCCAAAGCAAATAGAAGGCCTGTGCCGGCACCCTGGATGCCTTGCAATAGTAGCAGTAAATAGACCTGAAATATGGAGCTATCGATCGGTAAATCGAAGATATAGTATATCAGAGCCATTATTAGGAAGACTTGAATCGTTATTAAGACAATCATAAGCCCCATATGAACCCAGAATATTTCAATCGGTTTAATACCCGACACATATGTTCGCTCCAATGCTTTATTCTTCAGATCAGTTATTATGTAGAATGCGGACAAAACCATAGCAAATAAATAGACCAGCATCAATATGACGCCGGGGGACGGGAAGGTTTCGGACTTATAGAAAGTGCCGTTGAATATAGGCTTATCGTAACTGAATGGCAATGAATAAGACCTCGGATTTAAGTTCATTTCTACTGCTATTGTTCTCAGATATTCAATCAATCCTTCGGCGAAATAAAGATATTTAACGTATATTACGTTTATAGCACTCGAATGGTCGGCATATATTCTGATATTACTGTTGTTAAGAACCTGAGCGCTAACATGGAAAGGGTTAGGCATTCGGGCGCGCAGGTCAACTGAGTAATTATGTTCGGGGAATGTGACGGCAAACATATTCTTGCCCTTATATACCGAGTCAACCGCTTCACTCAAACTTTCATAATATTTGGGCCGAAATAATGATTTATCCATTGAGTCTAAATATAACCTTGATAGTGCAACTGTGCTCTCCTCCCGGCCCGCGTATAAAGCTATTGGAATGTTCCTTGGTATTGTGCCTACAGTTAGATTGAATACGTATAGTGTGAGCAAAGGGAAGAGGAAATACATGAGAAGTGTATTATAATTTCTTTTCAGACGAATTAGGTTTTTGACAATCAGTGCTCGGATTCGTTGCACATCTATCCACGAGTCGGTAGACTCTGTAGTCTTATCTGTTTTCACATTTATTGGCTCTGCTGTGAAGCGTAAGCGCCGGTAGTATTGCTGACAAAGTATTAAAAAAGCTTCTTCCAGAGTCTGACAGTTGAACTCTTTGATCAAGTCGTGAGGATTTGATTGTCTCAGTAGTGATCCGTGACTTATGAATCCAACATTTGAGGCCTGTTTTGCTTCTTCTATATAATGAGTTGTTATTAGGACTGTTACGTCTGTAATGCCAGGAAAATAAGTCTAAATTAATCAAGCTCATTAAAGTTTACTCATTTTTTTCTGCAGGCTATTAAAGATTCAACTCAATGCTCAGAGAAAGACAATGAAAGAATAGATTAAAAATTGATCCAGGATGAAACTTTTCTCTCTACTCGATGTTTTGAAAACTAGACATTATGATCTAGTTTAAATCTAGCAAGACACCAAGTTCACTAACCCGGACACAGTATTCGCATATATTTCTATTGCTTTACAATTCATACCATATTTGTCACAAATCTTCTCCAAATGAGACCAAATACGACACCTGAGAATGGCATCGACACCGACTGTGGGCTCGTCCAGAATCAGTAGCCTTGGTCTGTGCATTATAGTCACTGCCAACGATACGAGTCTCTGTTGGCCTCCACTCAAATCACTTA
Source organism: Eueremaeus valkanovi (assembly GCA_034693305.1). Classification (NCBI taxonomy): domain Eukaryota; kingdom Metazoa; phylum Arthropoda; class Arachnida; order Sarcoptiformes; family Eremaeidae; genus Eueremaeus; species Eueremaeus valkanovi. The sequence continues at coordinate 47,821 of JAQIWA010000089.1, read as the reverse complement.
TTTGTTTATCCTTTTTCGGCAAATCTAATAATTCGGTTAAGTTTTTGATTCGCTCTTCGATTAGCTTTGGATTCATTTTATATATATTTCCGAAATAATTCAGACATTCTTTGATTGTGAGTTCATTGAATAAACCAATCTCTTGAGGCATATACCCGACACCCGGACCAGGAATGCGCAACTGTTTATGACCCGGCTCTAAGCCAAACACTCGAATCCATCCGATATCTGCCTTAACTCTTCCTAAGATCAACTTCAAAAGTGTAGTCTTTCCGCAACCATTAGAGCCCAAGAGTGCAAATATTTTACCTTCAGATACAAAATTAAAGTTAAATAAAATTATTTATAAATTATCCGAACAATTAATAGATTTAATCCAACTTACCCTGGATTATGCTGACTCCGAAGTTGTTAAGCACAGGTACTTTTTTGGTGTATCCGAAGGTGAGATTCTCTACTCGAACAGCATATGTCGGTTCACATTCATCGTGTGAATCAATAGTTGGAAAATAACTCAATTCTGACATAATTTTTGTCAATAAAAATATAAAATTAAAGATATTTTTAAAAAAAACTTATTTATATTTTTATTTTATGTATATTTTTAAACAGTTTATCGATTAAATAAAATTTAAGCTATGCTACTCATATATAGGATTGAAATTGCTACATTCAAAATTGATTACCTAGATTTAATTGTCAACTGTAAGCCTTTGACATTGAATTTCTATAATAATTATTATTTCGATTGTTTGTGTGGAAAAAAACAGTGAATTAATGATTGCTTTTATTTGTTTATAATATTTTCTATTCATTTATTGACAATAATTAATATGAAAAGGCTTTTATGCAAATAACAGGGATTCGGATGTTTCGCAGTCAAGACCATTATATTTCATATTATTATTTAAAATCAACATGCTAATTATAATTATCTAAGTTTCTAGATTCTCTAAGCTCTAAATTCATTAGAAATGTTTGATCAAGTTAGTTTTTAAAATTGTACCAACGTAATTTTGCAGAAGGAATAAATGTGATAATACCTACATTTGCATCCTGGTTACTTGATTTAGTAGATAACGTGTCATTTTGACACAAAAATATAATTATAAGGATCTAACTGTTACCAAGTATAAGTCAATGAATAATTACGGGGTTTTCCGTAAAATTTCCCAGCTAGTTCTTATTTTTCACAGATGCTCTCTTATTTATTCGTTTATCCTTGGTTAATGTTTATTTAAATTTGACAATAGACAAATAAGCTTGATAATTTTCTTTTGTCTATTTTATCAAGTAGTTTTATATAGGACTGGTATCTTAGTGAAAGATATAAGAGCATTAATAAGAAAATTATATCCCGGCTAATGTGAATTTTAATTTGTTATGGATTCACAACTTTTTTTTATAAACAAAGATTAAAATATAAATATTATTATTATTTTTGAATTTACATTAAATAAAAGAAAACTTTCTTTAAATAGTATATAAATCGATAAGACGTCAAAAAAATTGAGTAATAAAATAGTCGTTAAAAATATATTATCTTATATTCAGTATTTAAAAAATCCTGACAATGCATATGATTATTCATTTATTAATGATTTCGATGGCTTTAAACATTAATTGCTAATGAAATATATCGATTCGGCTCTTCATTAATCTTTTATTTGTTATAAAATAAAAACTTTTATTATTCTTCATATTTCCTGAAGAATATCACTAAACAGTTGATACGTTTAAGAGAAATATTATTTAAAAATATAGAACATTTCAAACATTTATTCTTAGTTTAAGTGCCAATAAGTTTTGTGTTAGTTTCCAAATGTATATGTTTTGTGAATATTGACAAACAAATAATATTGATATCAAATTCTGGTGGAATTGTTTTGGCCCTAAAGTACTGATTTTGACTCTAGCTATAGATATGTCAGACCAATACTTTTAGGCCTAAAAAATTTCCGTTACTTTTCCCTTGATAACAGTTTATTAGACAATTAATTCAAGTTTGCATTCATATTATTCAACACTTTAATGGCTTTCAGGTAATGACAAACTAATAATCATTATATTTATTGAATGCAACTTAAGTCAAACGTAACTAAAGTAAACTTAAAGTTAATTATTTAAAAAATAATAATTATTTGAATAATAAAATTCTTATATAAAAAAAGATTAATACAAAAAAAGAGGATATTTAAAAATAATGATTAATTAATAATCTATTCTTAAAAACAATTTTCAAGAGTAAATGAAAAGGAAAACGATTTGCATAATAAGACATTGAATATATTCAATATAATAGTATAGGAAATGCTGACAATATAGCCGATGAGAACATTGTAATTCTGGAAAGTCCACCCGCGCTTCATTATTGAACGCATCGCATCGATGGGTTTAGTGATGGGTGTCCAGTCAGCCACTATACGAAAATATGTCGGAATCGCTTCTAATGGCCAGAACACACCGGCCATTATCCAGATGGGAAACATTAGAGCAGACAATGCAATCTAAATAAGTATTTCTCAGAATTATATAATCAGTCAAATCATTGCAATTTCTATTTCAATTCAATTCTTATGTTTAATAACTACTGAAAGCAATTAAATTTGAATTATTTATAGTTTGATTTAATTGAAGTTTTAATTTGAAAATAATGGGAATTAATATTAAATGAATACTAACGGCAACTGTTATTTCATTATGAAATAGGAGTGAAATGAATAATCCGATTGACATTCCCTGCAATGCCTGCAAATAGCAAAGCAGAAAGACTTCGATATAACTGCCGTATTGTGTCGTCTCGAAGATGACAAACGTAAAGATCATAGACATTAAGACTTGAGGAATGATGACAACCGCAAGCTTTATATAATGGGTGATCAATATTTCAATGGCTTGTCCGCCGACCACATAATACCTGTCCAAATATGAGTCCTGTCGGTCGAAAATGATAAGGAACGCAGAGTAAGCCATAGACAGCAAATGAAACAGAATTATGAGTAGGCCTGGGCTTATAAAGTCTGTGAATGACTTAAAGTTATCAAGCTTATTTCCAGTTATAATATTATTATCATGGCCATATATTGGCTTCTGTATGTCGAATGGCAGGGAAAATCTTCTCGGGTTATAGCCTAAAGAAGTGCTGAGAATATTAATAAATTGTAGGAATGTTTCGCCAAAATAGTGGACACCATATAAGCCGATAATACTGTTGGAAAAGTCTGCGTACAGTTTGATAGTAGACGAGTCGATCTCTTTGGCACTCATTTCAAAATTCTTTTTGATTATTGAATTTTGAATTCTTTGCCTGAAATTTACGGAAAAGTTTTGGTCGAAAGTGAGCGCAAAAATATTCTTTCCCTTATATACGGAATCGATCGCCGATTCATTGCTCTTATACTCATATAAATGAATATATCTTTTGTCGATTAGATTCATAAACTGTTTGGACAGTTGGGGTTCCGGTTCGGCATTATATACGGCCACTGGTATGTCATAGGGTAGTTGGCCGAGAGAGAAGTGCAGTGTTGTCACTGCAAAGATTGGTATTATATTGAATAGTATGAGAAACCAGGGATTCCTCTTGTTTGAGATCAGATACTTCCAGAGCAGGCCTTTGATTCGTATCCAATCAATCGATTTGTTTGTGTTATGTCTTTTCGATGATCTTCTTTGTGGCTCATAGTTAGCCAAATGATTGGTCAGATTTGATTCAATCATAATTTTCGCTGATTTTCTTCTCTTCTGAATCATCTGATCGTTTTGTTTCCATAAAGTCAGATAAACTTCTTCGAGTGTTTCGCACCGGTAGAGGAATATTAGCTTTTGTGGATTCGCTTGTTTCAGAATAGATCCGGCTTTCATGAAGCCTACAGTGGCTGCTCTGTTCGCTTCTTCGATATAATGTGTGGTTATTATAACGGTTTTGCCTTTTTATGAAAAAAATGACATTAAAATGAAATATATTTTGAAATTAATTTTTCAGAGAAAATATTATATAACAAAGAATTTGGAAATTCTGAAAAATTCCCCTTTTGGTGCTTTATTTGACATGTTATCTATTCTAATTTTCCAAAATGACCTGGTATTTGACCACTTGCTTCCTTTCAGAGCAGTCAAGCGAAACTATGTCTACCTTTTTTATGAAGAGTATATAGTATTTTAATTATGAATATTACCTAAAAGTCGACACTTTTCAACCAAATACTCCCAAATACGGCACCGGAGCAGTGAATCGACACCCACTGTGGGCTCATCTAAGATAATAAGATTGGGGCTGTGTATCATTGTGGCCGCTATTGATGTCAACCGCTGTTGTCCACCACTCAATTGGCCGACACGCCTGTCCTTTCCGGGCAGATTCAACAGCTCTAGCAAGTGTTTGATTCTGACATTCACTTCATCCAAACTCAAGTGATATATAATCCCAAAGTATATCAGAGTTTCTCTTATTGTTAATTCAGGGAATAAAGCAATTTCTTGAGGCATATAACCGACGCCAAGACCAGGAATATCAGACCCTTTACTATTGGGTTCTGTGCCAAACACCCTAATAGATCCGGACTGAGTCGGGAATATACCCGAAATCAGTTTTAAAAGTGTAGTCTTTCCGCAGCCATTGGAGCCCAAGAGAGCGAATATTTCTCCTTTTATTGTAAAAATTATTTATGAATTATATATATATTTTTATTATTTATTGCATTGAGAATTCTGTACAAACCTTGAGGTATAGAAACACTTAAATTCTTAAGCACTTCGATATTATTCCGATAACTGAAACTGACATTTCTTACATCAACAGCAATTTGGTCACTAGTATTGACTTCAATATTCATTTTAATTAATAATTTATTAAATATTTTTTCCAAATATTAATAATTAATTTTATTCAAAAAAATATAAAGTATAATAAGGATTGACATCAAAATAATTGGTTTAACTATTTTATAAAGAAATAGATTATCGAAAGGAAAGTTTGAATTCAATAAAGAATTTTTCAGTGAATTATAGACTTAGTTAACAATTGGATGAATAATTGTTTCTCTGTTTCGTGATATTTGTAAATTAATTTGAAGAATTCATCCATGAAGATAAACATATTAGCACCAAGATGATCATAGATGATAATGGGCTCAAATTATTCTTAAATATAAGATTTTTTTTTGTAAATTAATCAAAATAATAGTTATGAAAGAAAATTATATAATGACTAGAATTATATTAAAAATATATTTATAATTGAAATAAATATAAGATCTGTTCGAACAGAATATCGATATGTTTATTGCATTTCACAGTTTCTCAAACATTGCTATTAAATAATTACAATTTCTATACATTTGAAAAAATAATTTAATTTCAAAATATTCTTTCTATTGTAGTAATCATTTTATTTATTAAATAATAATATTTAACTTTTTCTTCAATCTTATTGTGAAGATGTGCTGCTATTGTCATAGAATTTATAATGAGTTTAACACTTAATTTATTTTTTAATAGAAAACATTGAATTATAATGAGATTTTGTATTATTTAATATAATTTTCATTCAATTTATATAATCATTAAATTATATAATCATTTATTTATTTAATATTTGTGTTATTAATATAATAATAATAATTTCAGAAATAATCTTCACTTTATTGAGAAAAATGTGCCGACTTTTTGAATCCCAGACCTGTTTACCTGTTATCTGGGTGGAGGCTCACTATGGGCCTGGTACTTTATATTACAGGGTAGCATATCATAATAAAATATAAGTTAAGAATTGATAATCATTTAAATAATGACATGGATTGCGCGGAAAACATATAAATTAGAAATATGTTAATTAAGTTTAGTATTAATGTATAGGAAATGCTGACAACATATCCGATCATAACATAGCTTCTGTGGTAAGTCCATCCGCGCAACATAACTGAGCGAAGAGACTCTATTGGATGCGCTAATGGCGTCCAATTGGCAATCCATCTAAAGTACGGCGGAATGGCTTCTAATGGCCAAAAAACACCAGACATTATCCATATTGGAAGCATCAGTGCTGTCAGTCCGACCTATATATTGAATATTTAGAATACGAATAATTAATTTGAATTATTATCTCAAATATTGCAAACTTTTCCAAATATTTAAATGATTTTATAGATGTTATAAAATTTAATTCTGTTCTTGGGAGGACCAGGGATGGCTCACATTTCAGCTTAATATGCTTATAATTGACATAAAATATGTAATTTCATTGTTTTTTCTTATATTAATATTCATACGAAATATTCACTATTCGTTAGCAATAGAGAAAAAATTGATTTATTTTATTAAATATGTGTTCAATGGGTTATAAATATTATTTAAATTATTAGCGAAATAGTTATGAAAAAACATTTTTATTGAGTTCACACTATTTTGCATATAGATTAGTTTTGAAATGATCATGTTCATAGTAAATCATAAGTTCTGAATTAATATTATATAAATTATGAGAAACATACCAGTGCTGAGACTTCATCTGCCAATATAAGTGCAATGAATAGGCCGATAGTCATTCCCTGCAAGCCTTGCAATACAAATAGCAAATAGACTTCAAAATAACTGCCGATTTGTGTGTTATTGAAGATATAAAACGATGCGAACAATGAAATCAATACTTGTGTTACGATTGCTATTGTATTGTGGAATATATGAGCGATAAGTACTTCAATTGGTTTAATGCCGGCCACAAAACCCCTCTCCAGATGTATATTCTTGCGGTCGTAGATAATTAGAAAAGCAGACAGGATCATTGGCAATCCGTGGTGAAAGGCGAGCATAACACCCGGGGTTACATATGAGTTGAATGAGTGATCATTTTGACCATAAATAGGCTTCTCTACAGTCAGTGGTAGTGAGAATGCGTTTGGATTATAGCCTAATGTTATACTGAATTTGGTTAAGAATTCATGAAAGGCTTCAAACAAGTAGTTCCAAACAAAATGGCCGATCACTGTATCGGAAAAATCAGCATACAGCTTGATTTTAGACATATCCAGCTCCTCTTCATTGAGCTCAGTTGGAAATAGTAGTCGTGTTTCTAAGGCATCGGAAAAGTTTTGCGCAAATGATATGGATATGCGATTCGTTCCGTCGACTACAGACTCAAACGCCGATTCATTGCTTGAGTAATGATATAATTGTATATATTTTTTGTCGATTGTGTCCAAAAAATCTTGCGATAAATTAGGCTTTGATTCGCCATTATATACGCCAACAGATATATTCTGCGGAGGAATGCCAATGGAGACACTCAGTATTGTTAAGACAATAAGTGGTAATAAATGAAAAAATATCATCAATAGTGGACTTCGTTTTGATCTTAAGAAAGACTTCCAAACCATTGCCTTAATGTGTTTAATGTCAATGATTTTGTTTTCATAATTAGACTTATTTTGCTTCAACTCAATAGCAGTGTATTTATGATATAAATCAAGAATTGCTGTTTCGGAATATTCTGTATCCGATATATTCTGTTTGCGCTTCTCTCTGATTCGTTGAATATTCTGTTGACTTAGTCTGAGATACACTTCTTCTAATGTATTGCAGTTATACTCAATCATCAGTTCTGCTGGACTCGATTGCTTTAATAATTGACCAGAGCTCATAAATGCGACATTGGATGCACTCTTGGCCTCTTCGATGTAATGGGTTGTTATTATCACTGTTTGGCCTTTAATTATAATTAATAGAGAATTAATATAAATATTATTATAAATTCTATTCTTTTATAATGTAATGAATTGATTATAAATTAAAGTAAAAATTGTTTTTATATTTAATAAAATAATTATATTTTTTCTCTAAAGATAGCAGGGATAGGAAAAGAGCCTTGGTAAAGGTAATTTAACATTGTAAGTTTTATCATAAATAGAATTTCAAATTTACAATTTTACTTATATTCAGGGTGAAACAGGTTCTGGATCACAATTGGTATAATAAATTGTACAATAAATGATAAATTAGCCATGCTCCATTGGCCAACCATGGAATTAATTTGATATTTAAGGAAAAAATATTTTTAAAAATTTTGTGAAAATTATATTTTTTTGATATCAAATTGAAAAATATATAATTACTGAAGGATTGATTCAATGGCTGTCACTCTAAATATTTTTATTGAATAAAAGAGAGGAAAAAATACATTTTTTTGTTCTCAAATATTTCTGTACGAGTATTGAGTTTAACGAAAGTGAGTATTAATTCCTCTATTGAGCCATAAGGTCAGGGATGAAGAGTTGCATGTTTTGCATAAAAAATTGATTACATGTTAAATGACCTAAAATTCATTGATATTCACCTAAATTTGGTTTATTAGCAAATATATGAACGAAATGCAAGAAATTTTTTAATCCTTACCAGAGTTACGGCACATGTCTTCCAGATATAGCCAAATACGACACCTGAGCATCGAATCGACCCCAACTGTTGGCTCGTCCAGAATGATGAGTCTGGGTCTGTGAATCATTGTGACGGCAATGGAGACAAGTCTTTGCTGTCCGCCACTCAACTGACAGATCTGGCGCTCACTCGCCGGCAGATTCAGTAATGCAATCAAGTGTTCAATTCTGGTCTTCATATCTCCCGACTCCATGTGATATATGGTTCCGAAATACGTCAAAACCTCTCTGACTGTGAACTCTGGAAAGAGGGCGATCTCCTGGGGCATGTATCCAACACCAGGACCCGGAATATCGGAGTGCTTGCTATTGGGTTGGACACCAAACACACGAACGCAGCCATCTTTAGGCCTAAGTCTGCCCAATACTAGCTTCAAAAGTGTAGTCTTTCCGCAACCATTGGCGCCCAAGAGTGCGAATATTTTTCCTTAAATTATAAGATAGTATATTTTTTTAAATAAACCAAATATTAATGCCATTCCTCTATAATATTGATCTCAACAATTGAGAAATGTATAATATTGCAGGGTAAGCTAGAAAGAACCTTGTGACCCAAGATTTAGCATCAAGGGCATTTTTTGTTTGAAAATGGGTGCGATCGATAGAAGTGACCCTAAGGACCATAATAGCAAGAGGAAAAACCCGGCACTCAATCATGGAGTGCGCCAGAGGGCGTCAAAGTCGGGAATTTCAGAATCATTTTCCTGGACATATATACATCGATTACTATTAATTCAAGCATGCTGATTTCGAATATGATGTTCAAAATATCGTATCGTTTGAAAATTAGAAGTTTGATTACTAAAAGTCATTTAAATAGGCTAATTTCGAAGAAATAATTGTATGGTTCAATGTTATCATTGGGCATACTTATATAATCTTTATTAGCTTAAAGAGCACGACAAAATAGCCTCTTACACCCTTGGCCACGCCCATTAATTTCTGACACGCCCATTAAAACGTTTTAAGCCACGCCCATCAAATTTGCACATACTCTACTGGTGCTGAAATTGAGGGACTGGCAATGAATAAACGGAAATATCAAAAGAAATTATTATTAATACTTGTCTGCAACTCTTAGACGTTAAATATGAGATAGGGGTTAGGCCAACCTCACTAAAAAATTGTCTGAGATACTACAAGGCTGATCTCCACGTGGTGCATCTTGGGTAACGCGAACAAGCATTATTATTTATCCTATCAATCATTTGATCTATGGCACCTCACCCAATAAGTTGCTGCAATATGCTTTCAGAGTTAGGTGGATTTGTTAGGTGGATTGGCCAACGATAATATAAACAGTAGAACAGAAAGATTGATCAATGATCATGGTACTTTACTGAAGTCAAATCAACTCAAACCAGTTATGACATTCATAATGACATCTATAGACCATCGTTGATATAAAATATAATCAATCTCATTTTCGTCTTCATATACACAGAAAAATACACGGATAACATTGAAAATCAGCTTGAGTTGAATGAACAGGGTCCATTATAAACATTGATAATTGCAAATTTCAATATACTGTATATCAAATGTCATTTTGTTTCAAAATTCTTATAATATGGTTGAATTGGAAAATAACATAACATAACATAATTAATTGTACGCACAATGAAATTGACGGAGGGTCAGTTTTGATCAGCCATTTAGTTTTCAGAACCTATTTAATAAAATGTATTATTAGTTTCCTTTTATTTCTCATAAGTCATTTTATATTCGGGAACATTTTATTATACATTTTATAATAAGTATATTAAGTCATAAATGTGAGCAAAGGCTCAATTCTTCGAAAATCAATTGTTCGAATGAGAAATTGTGAACAATGTTGGTAGATTACATTGATTGAGAACTAACCAAGCTCAAAAAGCTCATTCGAAGAATTGACAGAATGACCTGGAAGCATCAATATATTAGAGCCATTTGGTATTTGGTTGAGTGCGACTGTAGTCAAAGGAACAGGTATCCTTTCCACAGTTGTACGGAAGCGAACAGTTGCTGTAGAGGAAAGTGAAGCTATCGATGACTACAAACCCGGGCTTATAGTAGAAGATATTGGTTTCGATGAAGAACTTCGGCGGACCTCTCGATAGTGTGACCGGAATTTCAACGGTTTTCCAAAATTGATTTGGATTTTGATAATCAAAGTTCTGATTCATATACTCCCAAATGCATCGGTTGTCAGAGTCCTGTTGGATGACTACCAGCCGAGTGATGCCGTGACCCCAACTCAGGAATTTCATTTGCAGACAACCATTGGTCGCATTCAAGTCATCGATATATGGACTTATAAGACGAGCGCCAACACCCCTTCGCCATGGTGCCCAGGTCACATCCAGAAACAATAATCCTTTGCCAGAAATGATTTGCTGACGAAATGATTGAATGCGTTCGAAGTTATACAACATATTGTGTTGATTAGCGAAACCACAATAATCCTCATCGAAATCGCATTCAATCCTATTATTGCTCACATTTCTGAAGCCATTCATATATAGAGATTCAGATTTCTCTAAAATCAGAAATAGTACCAACGGTACATTTAAAACTAATCTATAATTTCCGATCAAATTCATAATCAATTTAAAAGTTTATATTTATTTCATTTTTAACTAAACATCGATTGAATCAAAAGATTAATACATTTTGTGCTTCAAATCGGATAACCATTTGATAATTACTGTAAGTATTGTGTTTCAGATCTAATTTACATATAATAAAGTCAACAAGCATTTGAATAACAAGTTTAATGCCCTTTCAACTTAATTTCGTGTAATAAAGAATACATTGTTTTTATGGAAGTCGTAAACAGATATTTCAAATGCAAAACAAATATTTCATAAAATGTTTGAAATTAATATCAAATCAAATATTTTTGTACACTTTGTATAGAAAGGCTTGAATTTCATTACGCAAAACAATTTAATACTCCAATAATGTACAGTACAGTCGACTTCCTTTATTAGCAATCGACTTATTATTGGATCTCAGTTTACACATTGTTTGTCAGAGATGAACAGCGCTTATGATTCGGATAATTTATGAGAAGACTTATTCTTTGTTTTACATATTATTATAACATTGAAGGCATACTTTTTACCCTGGTTCATCGCATTTTTATTATTATTTATTTATGCGATAATAGTGTGTAAATAACGGTAATTTAGATTTAAGTGCTTTAGGTTCAGTATATAATGAACTTTTTAAAGCCTTTTAGTTCAACTAAACAATAAAAATATCTTCACCTAAATGAGACAGGTCAAATGTGTTAGTAATACCTTCAAAATCATCGTAAACTCAACTTTTTGAAAATATAGATAATATGAATAACAGTTTTGAATAAAGAAAACCAGAATATGTTATATTAATACCTGAAAACTCATTTTTCCTACAGTATTGGTTGATCAGATCAATTACACTGATTATATTTCTAAAAGTGGTTGGTATTGTGTAATATAAACTGAGAAATATATGTTCGTGAGAAACAAACTCTTTCTTCTTTCGACTCTTCTCTCAATTCATAAAAGAGTACAAAAGAGACGGAAATGTCTTCTTTGAGGCAATTATTGCTTTCATTTGTTATAATTATTCGTTTGAATACCTCTTTTGCATTAACTCATACAAAATCGACTGATGAAGAGGTAAGACATCACAGCTTTTCAGATAATCAGAAAAATATTGATTTTAATTCAATTCGCAGAACAATATCATAACTCGTATTCCTGAAGATTGTTCTGAACTGAAAGCACTGAAAATCGATGAAATACTATCAAACTCTTCTCAAACATATTTTGTAATTTATGGCAATTATAGTCTATATGTGAGAGTCGATGGCATAACAAGCAATCATTTGCCAATCATTCGGCTTAAAAATCAGCCGACAAAATATGACCGCAAAATAAAAGATGACTTAAAGACAGCTAAAAGAGTAGATAACTATGTATTCGATGACAACTCTTATAGTTTGAAAGTATAAAACATTTGCAGAATATTTATCTTAACATAAAATATAAGACATTTTAAAGCATTTTTGAATTCAAAAAACAGAACGAAAGCGGAGTTTATTTCATTGGATTCAACTATTTATGGTTGGGTTGTCCGCAACCACTTTGCCTTTCGGGTACTATAGACGCGGCCACTCGTCTGGCCAACGGAACTGTTTATGTATTTGCGGGAAACTATTATTGGGATCTAAAGCATCCACTTCTTATGACCCATGCAAAGAAGACCAACGACTGGAAGGGCACTAATGTTGAGGAAACAGATTTCAATTTCGGATATTTCAATAGTGTTGTCACAGATATGAATACAAATATCACAACATTTTCTATGGTTTTAGTAATCAATCATTTCATTAAAATATTCTAAATAATCATTTTTTCTACAGAGAGATCGAGAATATATATTGGACTCGGGAAATATGAGCATGGTTCAATTAATGGGACTGGAATTTCAGTTTAAAATGGACGCAGCTTTTCATGTGACCAATGGATTCATTACTTATTATATAAAAGGTATTAATGATTATAAGATTATATAAATTGTTTAATTTAATCGTTTAATTCATATTTATTTTTATATTATTTATTAATAACTGATTAGGAAAGCTCTATGTGACGACTGCCCACCCTTTCCAAGTGAATGCCACAAATCAATTGGGTATTCCTTGGGATAGAGTGGACGCGGCTTTTGCTAACAACAAAACAATTTATTTGTTCAGCGATTGGTTTTATATAAAATTATCTGAAAATGTTATTCTTCCGGTTCAGCCAAAACTCGTATTCAAAGACATATATAACTGTCCGTCCGATCTATACGAAAGTTTTGGTGGATATCAACGATATATCAATAAATACACAAAACTTAGAAATGGTTTGAATACTAGAAATGAATTGAAAACTAACAAAATTGCAAACAAATCCCTTTCCGATAGTGAAGACCAAAGTTTTGGTCATAAGATTATAGTTATTGTCATTATTTGTATTCTTGTATTCATTTCATTCATATTGTTTGTAATTTTGAGGAGAAAAGCATTAGAAACCGATCTTTATTACCAGAGATAGGCAATGGGTCTGACGACAGCCTGTAGTTCAAAAAAATTTGGCCAAAAGGGGTACATTAATTCAATTTTTCTCCAAAAAGTGCCTTATTTTCGGGTTTTTCCCTCCAAATTATCGAAAAACAGAGGGGTTAGCCTCAGCCAAAACCACAGGGGTATACCCCCTATACTCCCATTGCCTATCTCTGCTTTATTACCGATACTATCAATACATTTGGTATTATATTTGTGCAAAACATTTAATTGACAGCAAATACAATCATAACTATAACTATATTAGTTTATCTTGTTAATGTACTAAATTATAGTGTATTCTCAACGCACCCGTGCACAGCCGTATTTAGCCATAGGAATAATTTTAAACGACAAACGGCTTGGAGTGCAATGAAGTGAACAATAAATTCTTTTCTTGACTTGAAATTGCAGTTAAAGTACAGTTATTTCAAAGATATTTTGTGTTTAAGAATAAAATAATTAATTGAATTGAGAGTAAAATTAATTTGATTTTAGGATAATTTCATAGAATATTAATTTATGGCAAAGCCAGTGGAGGTGAGTCCAGGTACCCCCCGTCGATTTTCAGCTGAACTCCAGTTATAAACGACGAGTCACTCGAAGCCAGAAAGACGATAGCTTTGGCGACGTCCTCGGTATTACCGGGTCGTCCCAACGGATACTTTTCACTGACAGCCCTCCACATGGCCTTCAAACTGTCCCCTTCTAATTTTAAATAGCGCTCAAATATCGGAGTTTGAATTTGTCCGGGGCTTAATTTAAATAAATAACATTCAAAATGAATATCCAGACAATATGCAGAAATATTGTTGATGGGTAAGTTTCTAAGCTTCAGAGATGTTGAAGAGTAACTAAAATTCTCCCTGGCATTTTGCATTCTGCAAAATACCCACAGTTAGTGTTATACTGTAACAGTAGTACAGTTGTTTCTGCTATCAAACGGTTTAGTGACCCTGTACTAAAATTTTGGAACACTAGGTCCCTGTACTTAAACATGGGCTAGAACATTCCATCTCTGGTTTATTCAAAAGATTCAATAATAGGTATAAATTAAGTGAATAAATACGAGCAGTGCTGTATTTCAAGCGCTTGCTTTGTTAATGCAGGTAAGTGTTCTTTCGGAGGACAAGTATATATGACAACAAATTAGAATGTAACGGCAACATTGCTTGGGGTGAATTGAAGTTGAATTTGGAAATTCAAATTATAAACTAAAAAGAATGAAATAAATGTAACAGTGAATAATAAAAATAGTTTATCACAAAAAAGTGATCTATTTCAGAAAATCAGATAATTAAAGTTTTTTGAGAAAGAATGCCAACAAAATTATTTTTATTGTAGATAACGTGCCAAAAATTGCTAAAAACAATTAATTATTATAACTAATGATGTGATCATTGTTTCTTAGTATATCTACTTATTATGATTTTCAAGTTAGTTCAATGTAGGATAATTTTTTGTGATGTTTCAGTAGTGGTTATATTTCTATTTCGTTCATAACCAAATACTTGCAGAATTTCTTGAAACAGATTATTGAGTTCGGAACTACAAAATATTATCCATACTTAGTCATATATTGTGCAATTAACAGTTTGAAAATTCAAAAAATAGGATATGTTTTCGCTTAATTATTCGACTAATTTCTTATAAGTTTTTTTTTGATATTTGGTATCAAATTTTAAAAAACTTATTGCGAGAAAAGTCAAGTTTTTGATTGTAACTTATATTCTAACAATACTTTTTAAAAATAATTTTAAACAAAAATTGTTACTCTTATTATTTGTTCAGTGTGACATTAGCTTAAATCTAAATAAACTTAACGTTACTATTCATCATTTGTTACATTTATTTCATTCTTTTTAGTTTATAATTTGAATTTCCAAATTCAACTTCAATTCACCGCAAGCAATGTTGCCGTTACATTCTAATTTGTTGTCATATATACTTGCCCTCCGAAAGAACACTTACCTGCATTAACAAAGCAAGCGCTTGAAATACAGCACTGCCTATAATCATCATTTCTGCGCATCTCTGTTACAAATATTCAAAATATTTTTTCTTTTATAAAGAATTACAAAATTCAAGACTCAATAAAACGATTTCATAAATACTTTTTATTACAGTATAACATGTTTTATGCTATCAATGCGTAGAATAATTAAAGACAAATATAGGAAAAAGTAAAAAACAGACAATGCGTTTCATAAATTGATAGTTAACTACAAATTGATGTGAAGGACATATTAATATAAATTAATTTATTGTTATTATTATTTCTTTGATAAATGTTTGCAATACAGTATTACTGCTTAGAAAACTGTGCTTTATTACAGTTATGAAGAATATTATGAGGAAATCATTATAAAGCACTTGACTATACATTTGAATGCAATTTAATGTAAATTTAATTGAAATACAATTTTAATCAATTGATTATTTCGTTTTTCTATCACAATATCTATATATACTGTAAATATCGTTCAATATATTTCGTACAATACTTTTGATACAGAGATTGCAATCGATTCTAAGTTATAATTAAATCTACACATCTGTACATACACTGTGCTATTGTGCGACAATAGAAGAGATTATCTGAGAATTGTTTCTTCGTTTCTATTCTGTTAATATGTTTATACTTTTATATACAGTATATACAGTACAGTGCAGTACAGTATCGCTATATTAATAACATTGGACACACAATAATGTGATCTCTACGGTATATACAGTGCATAATCTCCATCAAATTGGTTGCAAACTGAGTGCGTATACTGTATGAACACAGCAATGTTATATTACCAGTATTGGATGTACTGTCAACTTAATCTGATATAACTTACATGGATACTCTTAATTATTAATGATTTAACATTACTCGATAATTAATAGAAAAGTTTATTTCATTCTCTATTTTACATGAATTATGCAAATGTTTGCATCAAAAGCATCTAATGCTAGCTTTTAAATAAAAGCCGATCAATGCAACCCATGTCAATCAGAGGTGAGCAGAGGAGGATGGATTGTGCATGAAATCCCCCTGGCAAAAAAACGGTGATTTCCGATGAGAAATGACCCCACTCGAAAATTAGAAAATGGTCGTACCAACCCGATGAGTTTGGAGGTACCCCGACCTCCTTTGGATCACCTTCCGAGTGCCCACCTCTGCATATCGGCTATTACTATATCTCTAATGGTTTTATTTACTGTATACTAAACACTAGTTTTTATAGTTTATATTAATATTAATATGACTTTCATTTACAAATTGATGACTGCAACCAATAGATTATTTTTCTCATTTAATTTTAATGGTTCTGGTTATAAGTGGTCTGACATGACAAATATCCCTCGTCATACTTATTTGGAGTTTTAGAATCAAATATTTAGGCAAAAAGTTAACTAGAATTTGAATTTATGGAACAGTTAGCTCTCATAAACACATTTGGTCTAAATATTTAAACGCCGGCAAAAATATATTCTAATTAAATGTAGTGAACATTCTTTGAATTTTTGAAGTTAGAAATGAGACTGTACAATTTGTTTTATAAATTAATTATTGTATGCATAGTCTCATTCTCTGTTCGTTTCTGTTTTGAAAATATTTTTCAGAGAACTGGTCTATAAATATGTCAATTAATTATTTATTAATATTGAGATTATCCGAGTGTATCGGTTGCTCTGAATGTATATAATCTCCTTTGCATTAAACGTCGTCCCAATGCTGTCAAGCATTTGCTTTATCTAAAACATAAATATTGATTATACGGATGTCTATATGAGTGCCTATTTTTCATCTTTCAGATTACAGAATATGAAGAAAACTCATTTTTATTTCGGTTGAAAATCGATTTAAATCAGTTACAAATTGACTGATGAATTATTTTTCATATTTTGATATTTCGAACCTTAATATAAAAGAGGAAATCTTTATCAATAAAAATACAGTACTTTTTCAGGTTCTTGAAGACAAACCCTCGCAAACAGATTATTGTATTTTGTTTTGTTTTCTGTCTATATTTTCATGAAAGCAGTCGTCGATATCATTGTCGATAGACTTTCAACTTTTACTCAGAATAGTATGGACTGAATCCGATTGATATCCGACTTCATTATTATTCTTTAAGGGCTTAGAGATTCAGGACTTTTTGAATGAACATAACAGTGAAGAATGCCTTCAAAATAATTAGAAATCGATATAAATTATGTTATACTTAATGTTATTTAACTTTTATTAGTTTTATTTTATTTTTTATTTGAATTTATGTTTTCTGCAATATATTGATAGCAGAGTATAAAATAGTTGAATTGGATTTATTCCTCTGCAGAAAGTATAACTTACCAGTGCTATAATTTATCAATATTGATGACTTAAAACATATTTAACATCTGTTAGTTCTCAGGTAATTAAGAATTCCTTCTCGTCTACAGTACTGCACAGTATTATAGTTATCGAAAACTAATTTCTAATTTACTTTTAGTGTACAGTTAGCACAACAATACTGTACAATGTCTTCACTCAAAACACAATTAATGTTTTAATTATTTTTAAATTAATTTCTGAATAAATTTGAATAAATTTTAGCCAAAACTAAATTGGATGCCAAAAATACCCCGAATCTAAGTTATCAATATATCCAAAGATTTATTAAACTGATAACAACAATTCCTAAGGTGTGCTCTGTCAATTTTCATTTTTACTGTACATTCTGTAGACAGTATGGAATAAATTGAATAAAATAATCGATTTATACAATACTCTGCATATTCAGTAAAATGATTACAAACAGTGCTGGGCAAACATGCTCTTTGAATCATTGTTCACAATGGAGTCTCCCTTAATGTCTAGTTTCAAATCAATTCTAACAGATCAAAAAATTGTTATATTAAATAATTTATAAATAAATCCTACATTGGAACAGGATGTAAACGGGGTTAAAAATATCAGACGTGAAATTGAATAAAATGTTAGGTCAACTCAATTATTGTGAGCTGGGTGACTACTAAGAACAGGTTAAATATAAATAGTGAAGGCAATCTCTATCTAATTCTTAATAGCACCTTGACGACTATAATGAAGTGAACATTAAGTTTTATTCAATTTACTTTGTTTACATCCGACTCCAATGTAGGATTTATTTATAAATTATTTATACTGTATAACAATTTTTCGATCTGTTAGAATTGATTTGAAACTAGACATTAAGTGAGGCTCTACTGTGACAAATAATTCAACAAATCATGTTTGCTCAGCACTGGTATATTGTGTGCCCAGCACTGGTATATTACAAACTTATAAAATAAGAAAATTTATAAAAAATATTGCAATTTTGCGTTATATTGATATAAACTTTTGCCAAATATGTCTAAAGACTATAATTCTGAATCTCAAAACCAAATTATAAAATATAGGCTAAATATCTATATAACTGATACAGTATTCTGAATAGAGTACGGGTTTTCATATTTGTCTAACATTTTCTTATTCTCCAATTCTTTATTTTCTTAACATTTTTTATTTGAATTTCAGATCAAATTCTAATTGAATAATAATAATAATAATTTAAGCGATCAATGGATCAAATCTTACAATCCTTTTGTGAATGAGAAGAACCAAAGAAGAAGTTTTGATAATTTATTGATTATTTTAAACTTATTTTAATTCAATTACTATTCTCTCGAATGACTCGATTCAACAGTTTTTGTGACAAATACTAAAAATCGTATAATTATTAAAAGGAAATGATATCACAATTGAGTTATTTATGTGAAATCCGCAGAACAAATAGCAGATCAATCGGAAGAAAGTCTTCTTCATGTCTATCAACGATGACTTTTCTCAAAACATTTGCCATATTTTTAGTCACTTCAGTCGAGTTGAGCCAACCCAAGAGTTTTGGGTTCAAAACGAGTACAGGTTATTCTTCCAGTTCAGAAGAAGATTCCCTATTAGTTAAGACAAACAAAGGGGTGGTCAGGGGTGTCGTTCTGGAAACAGTCACTCATAAAAAAGTGGACGCGTTTTTAGGCATTCCTTATGCAAAGCCTCCGATCGGCAAAAACCGGTTCAAACACCCGAAACCAATCGATCCGTGGAATCATATCCTCAATGCCACCCAAAGACCCGACGCTTGCTATCAGTTGAATGACACGACTTTTGGCGACGATTTCGCCGGAACTACGGTATGGAATGCAAACACAAAACTCAGCGAAGATTGCCTTTATTTGACAGTATGGGTGCCACAGCCCAGACCCAAAAAGTCGGCTGTGCTCGTCTGGATATATGGCGGATCCTTCTATAGCGGTTCCATTTCATTGGACATATACGACGGCAAGACATTGGCGGCCGAACAGCAGATCATTGTGGTGTCGATCAACTACAGGGTCGCGAATCTCGGGTTTCTATTCTTCGAGAACGCGCGCACAGAAGCCCCGGGCAATGCGGGAATGTTTGACCAGATTATGGCTCTTCAGTGGGTAAAGGATAACATTCACCATTTCGGCGGTAATCCCGAAAATATTACAATATTTGGTGAGAGTGCCGGTGCAGCCAGTGTTAGCTTTCATCTGATATCACCCTTAAGTCGCCATTTGTTCAGTCAGGCCATACTTCAAAGCGGAGCACCGACTGTCCCCTGGGGTCTGGTTGACCACAAAGAATTGACACTCAGGGGCTTCAGACTGGCCGAGGCTGTCGGCTGTCCTCACGAACCAAAATATATGGATGCAGTGGTCGAGTGCTTAAGGAATGCCGATCCCTGGGAACTGGTCAGCAACGAGTCCGGCAACTTCGGTGTAGTCGAGTTCGCGTTCGTTCCCATAATTGACGGCACATTCCTGGATGAGTTACCCGAAGTGTCGTTGGCCAACAAGAACTTTAAGAAGACTCGTCTGCTGTTGGGCTCGAACACAGAAGAGGGCACGTACTTCATAATATACTACCTGACCGACTTCTTCAAAAAAGTAGAGGACGTGTATCTGACGCGCGAAGAATTCATAAAATCTGTGAAAGAACTGAATCCATATGTGGGCAAAGTGGGACAGGAGGCCATCATATTCGAGTACACCGATTGGCTCTACCCGGAGGACCCCATTAAGAACAGGGATGCCGTCGACAAGATGGTGGGCGACTACCACTTCACGTGTCACGTCAACGAACTGGCCCATCGGTACGCTTCCACCGGAAACGACGTTTTCATGTATTACTTCACTCACCGGTCATCCCAAAACCCGTGGCCAAAATGGATGGGCTCAATGCACGGGGATGAGATCAGCTATATATTCGGCGAACCCCTCAATCCTCGTCTACATTACACAGCAGATGAAGTAAAGCTGAGTCAGAGAATGATGTCTTATTGGGCCAACTTTGCCAGAACTGGGTATTACGCCAATGCATGCAATCATTACTACTATTATTACTAGTATTACTGAAATTGATATAAATATTATCAAAAATTATTATAAATTAGTTTTAAGTCTTTTTCATATAATTTATTAAAATCTGAATCTTTTGAAAATCGGTTCCACCAGAAATCCAAGTAAGATAAGTGACAACCATTGGTCGGACACGTATTGGCCCATCCATTCTGCTCACCAAAGAGAGTATCTGACACTAGCGGTGAACAGCACAGAGATAGGTCGTGGGCCCCGGACCCAGCAGTGTGCCTTCTGGCAGAAATACTTGCCTCAACTGATGAAAGATTCCTGTAATCTATAATCCGGTCAATAATTAATTATATGAATACTAATTATTTTATTTGTCTCGACAGCACATAATCCAAACCCCGGTATTTCGTGCATAAGTAGTGCGCTTTCGAATAGATTTCAATTTTCAAAAAGCCTTCAATTGATTTCAACGAATATAGCGATCGTTACACTCATTCGTCAACTGCTTATATGATCTGAACAGAAATGACCGGATTTTTGCATAATTAGTGCCTCTCTTAGAAGTGACTCTAAATAAGGTATTAACTTAAAAATCAACCTTATCTACCAAAATAATAGTTGGTATCTCTGCCAAAATATGGTCAGCACACAAATGATGAAAATTGAATTCCGAATTTTGGAGACCTCTTCTGACTTGTCATTTGCTGGTCGTCTCAATCCTTTAATTTTTCATAATATGTAATATAAAAGAAAATATATTTTTATTTGGTTTTCATTATTATTCACAAAAGAGAACATTTTTATCAAAAGATTTTGCTATAAAACAGGTATTAATTTAATTATTGTCAACAAATCTAAGATTCGGTAATTCAGGTAAAAATTGAATCGCAGTGTGCCATCAGATCACACTGGTCATAATTGCTTGCATATTCAAGTCAGGGCTCTTTCTGTTTAAATAAATGAATCAAAGGTCAGTTTCTCTTCATTAGGTAGATCGAGACCAAGCTCTTTATCTGATCTAGATAACTTACCGTATGCTAAAAGCTACTAGGTAAACGATTCATATAACCCTGCTGACCAAGATGATTAATAAAATGAGGAAAAATTTCCTAAATTGTCTTAATTTCAACCAAATTATATAAATACAATGAACCGGAACATCTGAATTGTCGAATCTCTGATTACATTAAATTTGAATAAAATAACTAATAATAAGATTAAGATTTCTCTGAATTCCTTCACGAATAGGGCTTCACATAAAATGCCAGTTCGTATTGAAGACGAACCCGAATCGATGCAAATCATATTCAATGAACAAATAATAAATTGTATGAAAACATAATAATGTTCTGCAAAGAGTTTGAAAGTTAAGCGAACTTATGTCAACTTGAATTTACCGTAAATTCAAATTTAAAAGAATTGTTAAAATATGAGCCAAACATCCATTTACACCAAAATCCTATAATTATTATCTAATCTCGAATTCTGACTCAGATTTCGGATCGATTGCTAATAAGTCGAAAGAATTAATAAATTATTAATAATAATAAAACCTAATGATTGTGAGCAATGGTTCTGAGTTAATGTCTGTTCGACTAGCACAGTGGTTCAATGTTACTCTAGCAATGACAGCACCAGTACTCCTCACTTACCTGTTAGTCGGTTCAAGAAATCAGTTCATCAATTGTTTATCCATTTATTTTGTATCACAATTGCTGTTAATCTAATGAAACTCTGCCTAAAGTCTAAGGGTTTGCAAAAATCAATTTGTTTTCGCATTTTAGGCATATTTTACAAAAATCAAACTTAATTTAAATCAAGAAAACTCTTAAATCATTAAATTCTATATAATATTAATCATTAGACAATGTGCTGGATATCACAAGATTTTATTGAATCAAATGAATGATATTTTGATTTTGGAATTATATGTTCAATACTATAGCGACTATTCTCATAAACATCGGGTCTTTTAATGTATGGGATATTATATGAATATATCTAAAGAAAATGGAAATTTAAGATAATCCAGGTGCAAAATTTGAATTACCCGAACAAACAATGCAGACATAGAACCGAATAAATCAGTTATTAATAATAAAATTATTGGAAAATGTTTCGATTTGTTCGTTAAACTTAAAGTTTATTAAGTAAAATAAAATAAGCATCCATGTTCATTTGCTATTCATGATTTATCCAGTGCACAATGAAGATAGCTTGAATAAAACTGAGACAGGGACAGGGAGCTTCGCTGCCAATTGTAGAGATGCCCTTTCATTGATCAATAATCAGTTTCAATAAAATATTGATCTTGCATTGAAGACCAGGTCAATTACTAAACATTTAAAGCTCTATTCATGATCATTGGGTAAAGGGCACCTGAGATGCCATAATCTAGTGGGATACCATACCCTGGTGGAAATCTGGAATAGCCTGGGGAATCCTTTTTATAGAAGCGCTTCTTTTGGGCGCATCTCTGTGTCGATGATTAATATGAAGTAAAGAAAGAGCAGAAGTGGTAGAAGTGGTAGAGTTTGAGCTCAACTACTGTACAGTACAGTTACTACTGTTACAGTAGTTGCATTCGGGTTGAGTGGAGTGGAGCACAAGCTCTGATAGTGTGAATGTGAAAGTGAATCTCAATTCATGTCATTCGAATTCTATCCAAAATACTTTTGGTTGTGTTATCAAAGAATATTTGATTGCCTTTAAGCTTAATATACTGTATATTGTTATTAAGTAATTCATTGCCAAATCGTTTCATTTATTGTAATACAAGACAATTGTTATGACTAATAGTATAGCTGTCAAAGTCATGCCTGGAGTGGTTCGGAGTTAAAACCCTAGCCTTTAATGTCTTACAGTTAGATAAGTCTTCAATATCTCAGAAGCATTCAGACAATTGTTTTGATGGCTATATTAAGTAGTTATAAGTTATATACAGTTGTATAGTGCTACTCAACAATTGGTACTACAGGTACAGGTAGTCTAAACACTCATTTGTCCGACACATCTTTACTAATAATAATTGCAATTTTGTGACAAATATAAATAGTTTACTAAATCACAGACTTATTCCTAATTGTAAGCACAGATTAATGTGAACTCATATTGATATGACATTTATTATATGTATAGTTAAGTAAATATTTGTAATACTATTTCCGAAATATTGATTGTTTTGAAGATTTGAAAATTTAGCTGAAGTGAGGAAATACAGAATAATGTGTCGTAAATATGACAATCCATTTGTTTATTATTTAATTTATTCAAAATATTTATCTTATCGTTAAATTTTAAGGATTGGATCTATTGATTTGATTCAGGGATGATTAGACAGGGATCATCTTTCTCCCTCCCCCCCTTAATAGCAAGACAGCACAAGTATTGATTTGAGGGTTGATTCAAAAAGGGTGGTTTTAATAATTTGAGTAACGCTTTGGGTCTTTTTGTTAATCTCTAGATTTGGGTAGATATGGGTACCCATATTTACTACTGGTACTATTTTGATCCAAGGGCCTATTCCAGACTAAATTCTCGTCTTATCATATCTGAATTTAATTAACTGAAAGTTTTTGTTTGTACAGTAAAACCAAAGTGAACTGTAATATAACCAAATGTTTATATATGTGCCAATTGGGCTCCAGTTGTATATCAGCTCAACTAGAATTGGAAAATAGATAATATTCTCTATTTGACTGATTCGGGTTATATGTGACGAGATATTTGTCATATACAGGGCCTCCCAAAAGGGACATAATAAGTAATTTCGTTACTACAGGGGTAAATTTTTTAGAATCATCTCAAATTAACATGCAAGGGTTTATAAAGATGACATTAAAAATTACCCAATCTATAACCCTGATGTGGCAGAGCTGAATGTAAATCTTTTAAATTTTTGAAAATTTCGAGCTTTAATTGAGTTTCAAAAACAATAATAGCAACTGTACTGGGTTATTCTCGGCAATGGCAAAAATCATTTTAACTTATGGTAAATTTGAGAAATAGCCCTTTTCTTGATAATGAAGACTTCAGTGGTTACTAGTGTACAAACGAAAAATTGTAGCCCTCGTACTCGTAATACTCATTTTACTGCCACATCTGTTATAGGTGCCAGTCATTTCTAATATTTTTCATAAAACGTAACAAGACAGTGTTAAATTGAGAGCGGTCTCAAAAATTTACGCCGTGTAATTTTTCTAAGTTACGAAATTGATTTTTGTGTCCTTTTTGGTATACCCTGTATAATAATTATATGAGTGATTCGATTGATTGAATACAACAAACACTCGAATAACTCATTTAATCTGATAAATAGCATTCAAAACTTGTAATAAAATTTGAAATATACTCAACACTTGAAAACAATTGGATTCGAAAGAATATACTGAATAAAGAGAAGATTAAGAACCGATTCATTTGATGGTTAGATCTCATTATTGATACTTTTGAGTCGATCAGAAAGTGATGCAAAAATAGTTAATTAATAATAGTTTTCTAAGTAGTCGAGTGTTATTCAACTTATTCTGTAAATTAAGAATTTATATGAATTCAGATAATAAATAGATTATTATTATTATTATTATTATTATTATTATTATTATTATTATTACATTCATTAATCAATTCGTTATTAAAATACATTTAAATATTTCGAAAAAGACATCAAATTTTAATATAAATATAGATAAAAGTTATGTAAAAGAAAATCATTTTAAATCAATTTCAAAGCGATTGTACAGAAAAAAAATAATAATAAAATGCATTTATGAATAATTAATTGAATTTTAAATATTCATAAAAATTATTAAATGGTTTGAAAAGTTTTTTAGAAAAAAAAATTTTAGTTAAAAACTACTTAAGCTTAATTCCTTGAAGAAGATTAAGATCTTGTGATTGACCCTGATTATTCTGTTTAACATTTTTTCTTGCTTTCAATTTTGTTAACTTCTGGTTCTTTTCAATTCTCATATCAATGTCAATCTTTTCTTCTTTATTAACCAATGGATTATTCTTCTCTTCAATGAACCGAACCTTAACCTTCAGACCCCTTCCCCTCATTTTGTCGTCGGCTATAATAATAATAATAAAATCTCTTTTTCCGGATTTCATAACAGTTTTCGGTTTAATCTGTTGTCCGCAGAAACTGAAACAAAATGTTCATTAAAAGTGTTGATCAAAATGATTGATGGGTTTGAATGCATACAGACTGCCGTCATATATATCAGAATGGTATCTGAGTTCCACACTTTCACTCATACAAAGCCCTTTCAACTCCGGCTTATTATCGCCTTTATGTGGTTCAGCAAAACTGAAGTCTTCAAAAGTCACTTCAGCCCTATGATTGATCGGCGCTCGGATCCAATAGGCACAGCTCTCGTGAGGATTTTTCCTCACCGGGTAGTTTGGAGTTGAAAATGTACCTGAGTTTGGATCAAACATTGATATAACTTATATTTAAACAATTATTACAAAATATGTTACAGTTATAACAAAATGGACAGTGCATTCTAAGAAGGAATCCCTTCTTCAATCGACATCCCTGACCAATAATAATTATTCTATAAATACCTTCTTCAGTAATATTACCGCCACATTTAGGTCCTTTGTAATCTATTTTCTTGGCCTCTTCTCCGATTTCACACAACTTTCCAGTAAATCCTTTGAAATAATGAATGCATTTTAGGATTAAATTAAACTCAATTTTAATCATTTAATTTTAATAATTTTAAAACAACTTATGGTTTGTTAATAATTAGAAATTCTTATATCAGATTCATTTAAGTAGATATGACAAGGATATGGTCCGGCAATAATACATCCTGGCTCGAAAATCTGTAAAGCATCTCTGGGCCTTGAAATAAACGTATGACAAACACTACCTTTCGCTCAATTGACTCAAAATCGCAGATTTTTATTATAAACTATTAATATTAATATTTTATATAATATCTTGCAATTAAGTCAATTTGAATTCATATTTTTGTTCCAGCTCTTCCATTCTTTTATCATGTATTGAATAAATATGTTACCTGTTGGACAGAGACAGGTACAATTTTTTCCACTTGTTTTATTCGGTGATAAATATCCTTCGTTTACGCATTGAGTTGTCTTAAAGTTCGGACACTTTTCTGAAACCATACAAATAGTAATGAATCTAAAGCTCACATAAATATAAAGTTAAGGCTAACTCACGGCTGCAGTTATACAACATATTTGTTAGCTTTATATCTGAAAATTTAAACCATATTTACATTTAAATGATTTAAACGAATTGATCTTCAACTTAGAAACTATTGAATGTTTTCAACCGATAGTTGAATCATTTGGAAATTACAGTTGTTGCTCTCAAATATAGAGCTTGCTCACTGTACTCCACTGACTGTACCTCTAAAACTTAAATGATCTCTTTCCTCGTCAATTAAATACTGAAGAAATGGATTCCGAGCCACAATTACGCTCTTATTGACTGGACTTTTACTAAAAGCCTAATAAAAATGATAAAGATGTGAGTCAGCTCATTTTGATTTGGAGTGCCTGCTAACCCAAGTGGGATAGTGCATGATTGACCGGTAGTCGTATTCAATGGCCTCATTCCGGGTGTTCTAACAAAAGCTTAAATAAGTTCAAAAGTGAATCAATGGTTCATTACTGACCTGTTTGTCGAACTGTATTTTCATCCCAGGCTTAACATTGCCCCAAAGGATATAGATGTAGTCATCCCTGTCCTTCCTCGCGTGTTCGTGGAAGTAACCAATCGTATGTCCGATTTCATGAACGGCTTAATTGTATTATAATTTAGAATATGTTTGAAATGTTTGCCAAATAAGTGCAAAAATACTTGAGTTTTAATATTCAATACCCGTATAGAACTGGGAAGGAGTCAAATGTGAAGTCTATTAGCAATTAATAGAAAGCATTTCAATAATATTAATAGAGCTTACTTTGTAACAGCCAGGTCCTATGCTTATATCTTGTCCTCCTTTTCTATGGGACAGCCGACCCACTGAAGACCAACAGCTATTAAAAGATATTTTGAAATATAAAGATTGAATGCAATGACTCACTACTGTAACAGTAGTACACATACCCCGGATAGTCACTGCGGAAGTACATATAATTAGAATCTTTTTTATTTTTCTTTCTGAAATGAAGACATGTATTGTCCTCCCAGTGCTGCATAGCTTCTTCCAATAAGTTCCGGTGATCTTCATCTACAGCTATAGAATATAATTCAGATTCAAATCATTTCAATAAATCTTAGGAAACGAACGACACATTAAAATAAAATTTTTTGACTAAATTTTAATAATGAGCTTGGTCGCTACAGGTCAAATGGGAGACAGCTAAGCTCGGCGACCCTTGGGGTTCAGAAAGGATATTTCAGACACTATTTTTTGTTTGTTAGAAAGTGGAAAACTCATGGAAACGACCACTCATTTTCGACCAGGCGCATCTTGATTGGACCCCCCTACTCTATCCCTGTTTGCAACTAATTAAAATATTGCTTGAAAACTTCCTGGTTAATTGAAATAAACAGCATTTTGAATATAATATTGCAGTTCTGTTGCATTGGAATACAATTAAACTGTTCTGTAAAATAAAAATCAATTATTAATTTACATTTATCGAAATCATACGGTATAACACCGTCTGGCCATAAATCGCCATCAGGTTTGACACCTTTTCTTTTTTGACCGTACAATACAATATCGCCTTCAGTTATGAATCCGCCTGAACATTGAATTTTATAAATTATTGTCATTTATAGTAAGTTTAATCAAATTTTCAATTAATTAATAAAGAATTCAGAAAAATGACAGAAATTAAGACAAAATTATAACAAAAAAGGAAATAATTGATTATGAGTTGAAACTAATAATAATTTATATAATTACCGTCAGGTGTTCGGCCCAAAGCCCCGGACAACATATCGAACTGTTGGACATAAGCACAGAATTAAATTCAATGATTTGAAGCAATCGATTCATTTGATTCACTCCAGAGATGAGCGAAATCTCCAAAAAATAGTTTATATTCTATACTGTATGCACAGTAAGCATCTGAATAATTATGATCAGAGACTTTGGGTAATAATTATGAAAACTCTGGATCATTATAATAATCATAATCACAATAATCTTGTTTCTAAATCAAAAATAGACGCAATACCAGAGATAATTTTGAATCCTTCTTCAGTCCCAAAGCATCTTCCAATTTAGACATCTGAAGAATATCTCCCAAAAGCTCTGTCCGAACCAATTCATTGCAAACGAATACAATTAAGAATAAAAAATTGTAAATTAAATGTTTGAACATATTTTGCAAAAAGGAAACCAAATATCTCTAATTTTTTAGACATAAGTGTAATAATGAGTGAATTCACGATTTAATTGAG
This sequence comes from Eueremaeus valkanovi, assembly GCA_034693305.1. Classification (NCBI taxonomy): domain Eukaryota; kingdom Metazoa; phylum Arthropoda; class Arachnida; order Sarcoptiformes; family Eremaeidae; genus Eueremaeus; species Eueremaeus valkanovi. Next base: position 18,528 of record JAQIWA010000089.1, on the reverse strand, counting down.
GAAATTCTCAGATGTTTTGATATTTGATTCGTTTTTATATAAAATTTTCAGAAAAAGTACTAAATTTTGTGATCGTCTCTAAAATATTCCAAACAATGACTTTTCAAAGACGTGACAAATCATGTGATACACAATTAAGACAAACAAAATTATTCGGAAACTATTTAATTTACAGTTAATGGACAGAAGAATAGTAATGTGCAATCAGGTCAAGAGCTGAGCTTTGCTGAGAACAGCAAAGAATACTGTAGTCAGATATCCGATGAGCTTATACTCCACTCAATATTAATAAAAGTACCACCTAGGCCTTCGAGCTGGCTAATTCCTAGTATACAACAGTCTAAAATAATTCATAGAGTAGAGTAGAGTAGAGTAGATATAAGCAATTTTGGATAATATCTAACTAAAACCTATACTATAGTTGAAAATATTTGCATATTTTGTTTTGACCCAAATTGGAATCAAAATAATATATCATAGGATTTAAAATCAATTCATAGTCACGTAAAGACAGCTATAATGCAAATAGTTTTATACAAATCTATATTATTTGTATTATTTGTACAATTGTTTACAAAATAGTCATAAAAATAATTCACAAGTTTAGTATGAGATCATTAATATGACCAGTAAGAAATACTGCTTTGTAAGTTATAAAGAATATTTGGAGACAGAACATTTAAAAAAAGAGTTGGGTTTGAAGAAAAGTATTCCACAAATGTATGAGTTTGGCTGTAAAGACTTGGAGCTTGGCCATACAAATTATCAGACATCATTTATAATGGAATTTCACAGATTGTGTCCGATTATTTTTGTTTGCACGCAGGATAGTTAGGGTAGAATTTCTTCTTTTTTCTTATTTTTCTTATACAGTATTATACGATAAATACTTTTTGAATATATTTTATCTCAAAATAAATGCTGTAAACCTGGTTCAATCGGCAAATTGAAGTTCCAGTGACTTAAGGCTATAATGTATTTATTTGACCAAGTATGCTTTTAGTTATTAAAACAATTGAATGAATAATATTTTTCAACGAATCGACGTACAGTAGTACTTTATAAGGACAATATTGTACTCCCTTTGTTGTTCTGTAGTGTTTGAGAACAGGCATTATATTATACATTGTATAGATTTCTAGTGAGAAAAGCAGTCTTTATCATAGGTTCGATGGCTTTTCAATAATCTTTAGAGAACTTTATTTTCGACATATTCTGCAAAACTTATAGTTTCAATAACCAATTCTATGCATACATTCAATAGATTTTTAATGTTTTAATTAAAAGCTAAATACAGTAACAGAACAACAGTTTGGTTGCATACTATCACTGATAGGTTTTCGCTCTGAAAAAAATTCTTTCATTTAATTTGATGAAAGCATCAATGCATAGGATAATTGATCAATCTAATTTTGATGCTTGCAGTGAAACATGCCAGTGCGCCCAACCAGCATAATTAGTAATTACCAGAATAATGATTGTTAATTAGTTGTAAACAGAGTTTTAATTAAAGAACAGCGAATTATCAATCAATTAAAATACATAAAATGACAAACACATCCAGGTCTGCAATCAGTAAGAATGAAGCTCTGCCTGGATTGTTGTGATCAACGGTTTTATATGAATACTGAAACGATAATAAAGGGCTTCGACTGTACTGTAGAAGTGATGCCACGTTTAAAAAACAGTGAAAACACTGGATCTCTGTATTGCTGTGACAACACATACACAGTCTATACAGTCTATACAACACATCATAAACGCCGCAAACGTTCACTGATTTACGTATTTATCAGATAATTGTCGTCTGATTTAAGCGACCGTTTGGTCACTATTTATGTGAGTTTTCAATTGTTTTACAGTCTATTCATTAGTTTGAAAATGAATTTAATTTCGATTAAAAATGTTTGCATTGAATAGCAATCAGTGTTTGGGCAAAGACTGACCCAATGTTTGACAACTGAGCCGTTGATAACTGAATGACAGTTACGGTGCCATTGAATAGACAGCAAATCCAAACCAATTGATTCGACCACTCATTGACCACTGATTGCAGATTGTCTTCAGATGGGCTCAACTCAAAGCATTGAGGTGCCCGGTGGTGGCACTGAGGGCTACCATGTCTTGAGGGTTGGCTTTGCGTCCATTGCGTGCATTCTATAGACTGTCTGACACTCTGTCTGTCTGTCTGTCCATTAGGTTCAGGACCATTCGCCCGGATATAAGGCAGGACTGGAAGCCTATTTCGACTTTATTATAGCCATTGGCAACACTCGACTCGTATGACTACCCAATGACTGTTTGCACTGTTAGTCTTATTTAATGTCTGTCCCATTGCTCAGAATCAGGACAACGACGCCCTCAAAGAGATCCTTAAGTCGAGTGTCGATAAGGCGCTCAAAATGACTGTTTATAACAGTAAAACCCAAACCGTACGGGAGGTCGAACTGACCCCCAGTTCCAAATGGGGCGGACAGGGATTGCTTGGGGTAAGCATAAGGTTCTGCTCGTTCGAGGGCGCGAACGAACACGTCTGGCACGTACTCGAAGTGGAGCCCAACTCTCCGGCACACATAGCAGGACTCAAGTCGGACACAGACTATATTATTGGCGCCGATTCCGTCCTCCAAGAAGTGAGTGATAATAGCAATGCTTTGAAATGACTTCGCAATCGATTCGTTTGAATCGCATTTAATGAACAAATTATTCAAAAATTCTAATCGTTTTCAGAGCGAAGACCTCTTCAGTCTCATCGAAGCACATGAGGGAAAGCCTCTCAAACTATTCGTTTATAATTTAGGCACTGATACGTGTCGTGATGTAACCATTGTCCCCAACAGGTAGTGGTAGTGCTCTCCGGAGTTCCACTAATTGTATAATTTATTTAATATTTTCCTTAATATTCGATAGCCATTGGGGCGGAGAGGGAAGTCTGGGCTGTGGTATTGGTTACGGGTACTTACATCGGATCCCATACCGACCCGAACCACATCTGGTGAACAAAACCACAACTGATGTCTCAGAGCCTCGAATTGCACCGCAAAAGCCAGAGTCAACTCCATTGCTTCAGAACCAGTACTTCGAGCGCAAGACATATGAACTGCAACCCCAACCCCCACCACAACCCCCTCCACAGTCATTACCACAATATTCAACTCCAATGGCGGCCAATACCCCTCCAGTTGTTGTCTACGACCACAAACATAAACAGGAAGTCTTCAACGCCAGTGTAGGTGTGGCCACAACTTCTGGTGCTATAGCTTCGATGGCCAGCAGTTTAGCCAACATTAGCTTAGGACAGGGCGGCGATCAATACCAGAGCAAAGTTCCGGTGCAAATGACGAGTTCGACGACAACGACTTCGGGCACCGCTTATCCAATGCCGGCAACACTGCCGGTGACTCAAACGGGAACCGAGTCTTATATGAGTCAGAGTACGAGTGCTTACATCCCTTCCTATGGTTACACTCAACACAACTACAACACAGATATAAGCACTGGAGTCAACACTTTGCCCACATATGGCGGCCAATCGTTTACGACTCCTATATCACTCCCAGGTATGCCTCCGCTCACAGTCAGTGCTACTATGCCCTCAGACAAGTTTACTATGCCGTTCCCCAACGCATACCCGTCTCAGCCTTTCAACGCTACGAATATAATGCCTTCGAATCAATCGGTTGGCTATCAAATAGATCCGAACCAATCGTATTCACCACAGCTTTAGAGCCATTATAACGATTAAAATGAGTTTTTCTTAATTTCAATCGCTTTGTAAACGAATTGAATATTAATTAAATGATTGAATGACTTATTCAATAACTTATTGCAATTGATATTAATTTTTAAAATTATTAAAAAAAACCTGAATTTTATTAACAAAATCTTAATATCTGTTCATTTGTTTTAAATGTTTGCGAAAATCTTATTATAATTATTATTATATTATTTTGTAAATTATTATTCAATAAAATTCTATTTCCGAAAAATATTTTTAATTTTGTTTAATTTTTTTAATCAATGCATTCGTTTTGTCTATATTTAGGACCAAAAGAGTCGATAAATGTTTAATTGAATTCATTTCTGAAAATATCGCTAAAGAACTTGTGTTGCCATCAATTCGCGTGATTTCACTAATTCCTGAGCTTTTAATTGCATTTTTTGTTTAAATGTTTGTTTAACAATATTTTTATACTTACGGTATGATCGCTAATGAATGTCAATCATACCAATAGTCAGTATTAAATAACTCTTCTGTTGTCTGCCTTTAAATCTTTAAATTGCTTCAGATCTCTGGAACAGAGCTTCGAATACTTGTCGATCGCTTCTGATATCCGACTGAAATGGAGTTCATATTTCTGAAGACAGTCATCGGTAGAGATGACACCCATTCTGTTCAGATGCAAACCAGTCAAATGCGCACAACTCTTGAGTTGGAGACCCAAGTCCTGGACTAATGTTCTACACGAGAAATACCCGTCACTTATGACCCTAAGTCTGAGGTCCGGCGGCTCGAAACTCAAGACTTCAATCGTATGGCACTCTCTTATTCTGGGCGTCGGCTCACACTTCAACGCATATTCTGTGCGCTTCCGCACCGGCTCTTTGGGTATCAGTAGACTGTCTTTCCATATGTACGGAGGGTTTAGCTGTTCTTTGGCGCCAATGAAGTCATTCAGCGCTTCCGTTAACAACTGTTCGTTTATATGACCTTTGGGTCGAATAGAACTCAATCAATGAAACTGTAGGCAGACATGACATCCGGAACGATAGCAAACAAATGACTCACTTATAGGCACTTCCCTAACAATTGGAGAATCAGACGAATAGTCTTTTGTTTCGATTCCGAGTTTTGCCGAAACAATCCATTCCTTCAAAACAGATATGAAATCTATTGGAATCAAAACATACGAGTGTTGGGAACAGTTGGCAACAGTTGGCTCACGTGATTCCAAAATTTGGTCAATGCTGTCAGTCTTGTGGCCCAGAAACCAATCCCAACGCACAGAACCCCTGTAGTAAACGGTTCGGCATATTTGGGCACAACATCTAATATAATGGATGGGGAACTCCAGCCCTTAGAGTACGGCCCGATATTACTCTCTACAAGACATATGACTTTGAATTAATGTTCAATTGATTCTTATAGAAAAATAAGTTATAGATGATCCAGAGCAGGGTAGGGAAGAGCAGGGCTTTTCAGTGATATTATACTCTATTAATCACATATTCTATGCATTTATTCTATATTTTTAAGATTTTTTAAAATATATGTAAAGATCTAAGTGTCGGCACATTTCACCTGATCTCAGGACAAAATACCCCGGGGTAATGCTTCCCTTTCTGCTTCAAATTCAATGAGTTATTAATCAGACGAATATGTGTTCAAAGTATGAACTCTATTGTCATATAAAGCCGAATACAGTATATGATTGCAAAACAAGTCTTAATATGTAATTAAAGGACTAATCCGTACGTCCGGTGCCTTCATATAAAATAGTTGTCAAAGTGACCTGTGTCAGCTTATCAACTCCAGCACCAATTAACCAATGTTACTGTTAAGGGACTGAACTGTTTATTATAAGTGAGCGAACATACAGACCGTGATAGTGAGTCAATCGGATCCATGTCTTATAATCATCAATACTATCACCGCTTTGTTTAAAGAGACCGAAAATGCCATTTAAGAGCAATTTATTTGATTTGACAGCTTTTGAACTCATGTTTACGTTTGAAACCAATTCACATAAAACGTATTCATAAATACGTTGATTACAAATGAATGCAATTCTGCTGTACTCTAATGAGCAGTTCATTCAAAATAAGGTGCCGGATCAAATTGAAAATTCAATCAATGAATATTTAATTGAAAGCATAGATGGTATTGAAATTGCAAACAAAGCCAGTCCTCTATAATCGACTCAATGAACACAATTTTTATTTCAATTTTTTTTAATAAACGAATGAAAGGTTTGAACAAAAATAGCGAAAAAAACATTTTTTATTACAATTTAATTAATTCTGAATAAAATTATGTCATTTTTGGCCTCAAATAAAACAATGATATTATGAATATTGAAACCAATGCTAAAATAATGAGAAGCAGTGCACCAGTAGGTATGGGATCAGTTGTCGGGCATCTCTCCTCCCGGAACCATCTGTTCGTTCGGCACAAGAATTGAAAATTAGAAATGAATTCATTTGAATAATAATAATAATAATAATAATAGCAATGAATGAGTGAAACCATTGTTATATTGTTTCCGTTCAGTAAGATCTGATCCAATTTAGTCACTCGACGGCCTTCGGGTGTGCTTTCGCTGTTGACATCAACATTGAAAATCGATTAATGAATGTTCGCTTCAATCGATTCAATCAATAGTTCAATCAATACTTACTATTCGATTACGTCCTCCAAAACCATATCTGAATTGCAATCAAATTAATTGAAAATTAAATCGATTTTTGAACAAAAGGTTAGAAATAATAGAAACGAATACTGACTGACAAAGTCGTCGAATCCGAGGAGAGTTCCGACGATTTCCTTATCGTTTCTCATAATTATGTGAATTCGAGATCCAATGCATTTGTCGATCAGTTCTGTGAGGATTAAGACATGACATGACATGACATGACATGACATGACATGACATACAATACAATACAATACAATACAAGAATATGAATACAAATCGATTTGATTGACAAAAGCCTTAACCGTCTGAATGGGAAGAACAAACCTAAGGGCAGAAGAGTGGACGGGTTGGGCACAGAAGTGGCAGACATTGTCTTCTTTACACTCGAATCCGATGTCTTTGCAATCGATGTATGAATTGATTGAATCAACGATTGATTGAATGAATTCAATGTTTTCTTTCAAATCACGTTTGACTGCACTTTAAAACGAGTAAAGCGTTGTCGCCATAGAAACCAAAGTAACTTTAATATATCTACCGTTTTCTCGCAATTACACCCAAATATATCTGTATTACTCAAAAATTAGGATCAAGGCCTAATATTTTGATATGATGCCCAATGTGGACTAATGGAAAAGCTTAAATCAATATTCTGATATCTATTTCACATCAGAATATATAAAAAATAATTTCTAAATAAGTGAAGGCATTAATTGAGATAAAAATTATTGTATAAAAAAATTAAAAGTGAAAACTCAAATATTATAAAACACAATGTTCTAAAAATAATTTTTTAATGGAAAATGATATGTGTATTTATGTAAACAAAGTTCATAAATATCTAAATGTTTTGATGTTCTTCTTGATTACTCATTTATTTTCTATCTAATTACTAAAATAGCTTATTCTCTCGATTAACCTTTCATTCACATAATTTGACATGAATGAAATGAATGAGAAGTCTAAGATATTAATAATGTATTATTTTCTGCCTTCTAAAGACCCAAAGGGAACTACTGTAACAGTATCAGAAATTTTATAACATCAGAAAATCTGATCAAGAAAAACTATTGAGTAGCTCATTTATATATTATAAATGAAAACTCATTTTAAAAATATTAAAGATATTTGCATTAATTTATTTCGATATATTCAGGATAAAAATCTCTGTATATTTCTTTATAATATTAGGCAGAGTGTGAATATTGAACACAAAACTGATCTTTCATATACAGGCGATGCGTTGTGGGCGCAGAGAACGATAAAAAAGATTTACAGTATTTGTCTGAATGTTGGGATTGAAAGCAGAAATGTTTTTCTGATTAAAAAATAATAATAATTGTAAATAAAAACAATTTGATTGACATTTAAATGCCATTCAAACCAATGCTTTGACTCCAATATTAAACTATTTTTAAATTATAATCAAAACTGAATTCAATGTAAATATAATTGAGTGTAAAAAATGAGTACAACTGAATCGTCGACTGATTACTCGAGCGGTGAAAGTGATCACAATTTGATTAGATTCAGATCAGGTCTGGAGTTAACACCAATTGATTGATCCATCCATTCATTCATCCATTCATTCATTCATTGATTTATTGATTTATTTGTAATCAGTTTTAATGACATTTATTTACATTTTCTGCTCTTTTTTAGACTTTATTTACGAAATGCAAACAATTTTTTGATATTTTAGTTCAGGTTTTCAATTGTTTTCTTTATTTTATTTGATTTAATACTTATTTATAAATTAAACTAAATATTAAATTGAATTGATTTGTGGTTAGAATCTCAAAGAATGGAAGCGAAAGCCAAAGACATTCTACCGTTGATTGAACAGAGAATTGCTATCCTTTCGGGTATTAATCAAATATTGAATATTTAATGCAATAATTGTTTGTAAACCGAATTCGTATACAATTAGGCGGTCGTGACCTCAGAGGCGGACCAATACTCTTGTTTCCATCCAAAACACGTCCAGAGAAACTGAATGCCGAAGACCTGCGACGACTACTCCTATACTTAGCCAGTATTCCGAGGTTTGGACTCAAATGCAATGAAAGCATATTTTATTTGAATTAAATAATCGATTGATTTATTGGCAAAACAGCGAAGAATCCAAAAGTAAAGAGTTTTGTGTAATAATCGATATGAGAGGCAATACTTGGAGTGCAATAAAGCCAATCCTCAAAGCACTGGACGAGTACTTTACGGCCAAAATTCACTCAACTCTTATCATAAAACCCGACAACTTTTGGCAGAAACAGCGCACAAGTATGGGATCCGCGAAATACAAGTTTGAGGTCTGTCTGATCTGATATCTGATCCGATAGTGTTTTGATTGAAACCAATTGTGTTGTCACTCATAGACTGCACTCATTTCGATCGAATCGATCACTAAATTCGTTGATTTGTCTCAACTGTCGAATGACATCGAAGGCGGAACTCATCCGTACGACCACTCGAAGTGGGTTGATATGAGACTCAGTTTGGAGTCATTTCTGGACAGAGCGGCCAATGCTCTCGAAGTGATGAACGCCATCAGAGCCTCTCTTATGAAACAAGAGTTCGCGACCGACGCCTCCACTGCCAAGAAGATGATGGACGAGCACTCGAATGTCAAGCAGCGCATACATCAAACACCAGTTGAGGAACTGGAGAAAGAGGGCCACCAATTGGTTGAGTTGTTGAGAAACTTGAGTTTCTCTCCGATCGGTTCAGTGAGCGGTGATTCCGGTTATTGCACTTCGAGTCGGGATTCAAGTCATACTAATCCCGACATACAAACGGCTGTTCCCAAAGTGTCGCACATTATCGATGAGATGCACAAAAGTAAACAACAATTACTGCAGTTATGGCACCTGAAGGGCAAGAAATACGAGCATTGCCTGCAATTACGGCTCTATGAGAGCGACGCACAGAAAATGCTGGAATGGATTCGCAATAATAGAGAGATATTTATGACTAACTTCACAGCCATTGGCAGGAATTCGTCCGAAGCCAAGCACCTGCAGGACGAGCACAACCATTTCAGCGTTGCCTCAATGAATGTTTACGTCAATATCAATAAACTACAACAAGTGGCCACTCGTATGGTAGAGACCGGACACTACTCGTCCACTTCCATACAACAAACCGCCGCCCGTTTGGACAGAATCTGGAAAGAGTTTGCTTCGAATCTCGACGAAAGGACAGCAGTTTTGACCCTTTCCTTCAATTTTTACCAGTGCTCTGAACACTATCTAAATCTGGTGCCGGCCTGGAAGAAGGCCTGTGATGTCAGCGCTCGAGTTATCCCTAACGACGTGACTGAGTTGGAAGCGTTGGTTCATTCGCACCAATCGCTGTACGACGAGGTCTGTCAGGCGTACAACGAGTGCCACTCGACCAGCAAAAAGCTACTGTTCCAGTTGGACCACTTCGTCCAAATGTGTCACACATACAAACTGTCCGCACACTCAGAGGGCAACCATCTCGAGCACTACCATCGAACTGGAATGAATAGGTCTAACCCCGTGTGTGACTATCAAGAGGGGGCCAAACACGTGGTTGCAGTCATCCATGAGATCCTATCGCATCACCGCTCGATTGAGTCGGTTTGGCACTCAAACAAAATAAAACTGCACCAGAGGTTGGCATTGGCTCTGTTTCAGGACGATGTGCGCCAAGTGCTCGAGTGGATCGACACTCACGGCGAGGGCTTCCTTAAGAAGAGTCCGGGGGTCGGACGCAATCTGACCAAAGCCCGAGCCCTCCAGAAGAGTCACAATCACTTCGAAAGCGTCGCTCAAAACACGTACACAAACGCAGAGAAGTTGTTGGCGGCCGCAGACGAGTTGGCCCGGACTGGAGAGTGCAATGCGGACGAGATCTGTTCGGTCGCACAACAGCTCGAATCTCATATATCGGACTTCGCGGGAAGGGTTGAGCACAGGCGCCAATTGCTCAACGTTGGGGTCATGTTCTTCACTCACGAAAAAGAACTCTTTTCGTGGATTAATGAGTTGAGACAAGAGTTCAAACCCGAGCGCATCGAAGCGCCCGAGTCTTACGAGTTGACCGAAAGTGCCATAAATCAGTTGATCCATCAAAGGGACTCTATGGTCGAGGCGGCCAACAGCACCATCAATGAGGGCCAGACTCTTTTGGAGGAACTGAGGAAAGTAGACATAACTGACTCGACTGAGTCAAGTGATTGCGTTCACGCCTTAAACGCGTCGATCACTGCTATCGAGTCGACGGTCGATAAGATTAAGTGCATTATTCCAGAGCTCGAAGAGTTGTGGAAAAGTAGGAAATTTAGATTAGATCTGTGCCTGAAGTTAAGGGCCTTCGAAAGGGAGGCGTTGAGTGTCTCCACTCAGACCGACGGCTTTGCCGATGAACTGAAGCGAACCCAACAGAAACAGATGAATCTGAATGATGTGAGTGCTGTCGAGCAGATGCTTCAGTTGCACAACGAAAAGCTGACCCGATTGCAGAGATTCATCTTCGAAGTGCTTCAGTGCGGACAGGAATTGTGTCAGGTATGGCCACTCAGGCATACTTATAGGACTTACTTAATATAACTTTAATTATTTTGGAGTCAATTATCAAACTATAAAATAATGAAAATCTTTAGAATTTCATTCGTTTCATAAGTCTTGCATAAAGTGATACTCAATAGCAGTAAACGAATTGAATTGAATGCAAAGTCTGTTCACTCAATCAATACATAATGTTAACTGACATCGATTATGACTGCCTTAGAAAATGGAGTTAAAATATTAGTGTTCAACCTTGTTATTACATTTCATTCTTTAAGTGGTGTTCTATAACAGAACTTCTATTTGAAAGCCGACTGTCCTTTGATTACATATAATCTATGAAAAGATATGAAGACTTTATGTTTAATATCATTTCGTAAACATATTTATTGATTAAAATAATTAATTATTAAACGAAACAAAACTTTCTATTCATTCAATTGAATAGTTTTAATGCCATAAACACAACAAAAAAGATGTGCAAAACCTTCACTAATGAAGGGTCTGAGCGAATAGCACCGTTAGAAATACAGTATCACAACTGATGCTTAGAAACTGATGAACAAAATAATCTAATTGTCGACAGAGAGAGGATATTAAGTATAGATTTCGACCATTACTCGTAATAACCGGGATGTTTATCATTTTTTCAGTCCTGGGTTATTAGCTTACTTAACCCAACCGACTCTACTCTCGCTCATTTCTTTTGAAAGATTCTGTTTCTTCAGAGATCTTGTGTTATATTTGACACAAATTATTGTTTGAATCGTTTTTTATTTAAATGTATTTCCAGTTATTTGAATCCTCGGGAGTCCTACTTATGGCCGATTCCGAGCAGACGGCCAGCGCTAGAGTCCAAATGATTCTGGAATTTCTGCACGAAAGGGAAATGGATGTGGAAGACCTGTCGGAGATTAGACGCGTCCGATTGGAACAAATGGTTCAGTTATGTCAGTTCCAGTCAGAGGCTAATCAAGTGCTCACTTGGATGAGGAACGGGGAGTCGATGCTCACGGCCTCCTTTCATATACCCAACTGTCTATCCGAAACCGAGAACCTGCAGACACAACACGAACAGTTCCAGTTGGCCATTGAGGTATGGCATCATTTATTTTATTTCTATAATTCGTTCGTTTATTGTATTTATTGTTGAAAATTGGTTTCGATTTCATTACTCGTCTTTCAGTTCTTTATTAGATTTTCTCATTTTATTGCTTCAATGCCTTAACTATTGAATCAAATGAATAACAATTCTATTGATTAGCCATTGATTGCTCTCTATTTATAGTATAATTTTCATTAAACTATTGAACTTTAATCGATGAAAATAATTATATCTGTGTTTGAAAGGTAGCCCTCACTGGCCTTCAATCCGATCGAATCAATGCTAATATGCAGTCCATATCAGAACAATTGCTTTTCGGCTCTAATTCAGTGCAAAATTAGACTTAAGTGTAAAACAACTGAAAATCTAACTCATATTCATTGTATGAAATGCTGTGCTTTGTATTCGTTAACGACATTCATACGACTGCTTTGAAAAATGAAATTATTTTTTATTTTATATTTCAATATACAGTCAATCCGTTTACTATAAACTACTGAATCTTAAGTGAAACAGCGATACATTTAATCAGACTTTGAAAGTACATGGGTGATAGACACTAGGGATGTGCAAGGTCGGCTGAAACCGGGGGTATAGAGAGGCTAAAACGGTGAATGTTTGCCGCAAAACTCAGGGCTGTATTTTTCTAAATCCCCCTTGCACATCCCTAATAAACACCCTCCTATTCAATGAAACTGATCTCCTTCTAAAAGGTTTCGGTGCACATATAATACAGGGCTCGTCTAAGCAAGAACCCTTTATCAAAATGTGTCACTGCTAATACCCCGATGAAAATTACCAAAACTGTATTTTGTATACATTATTCGAGTTCTCAATAAACGGAATTCGACTGTATTTTGCAATTATTTTAAAATCTAATTCCAGTTATATTTCGCTAAAAATTTGATTAAAGTTCAAATTCATTACTAAACTAATGCCTTATTCTATGCTTTTTCATGCAATCAATTAATGGTTTACGACTTCGACTCTCAGATTCTGCCGTTTAATGTAATCTCTTTTTTATATAAGCTTTGCCTCAAATCTAATATTTTTGAAAATAAAAAAATTATAATATTTTTGCTCACATTGTATACGAAAAGTCGCACACATTGTATAACTGTTGCTATTATTTGACTTCAATTTATCCGATTGTATAGAAAACGCATTCAAGTGCTCTGCAGTTCCAGCAAAAGGCCGAATCTCTGATCCAAGCGAATCACTACAACCCAGAAATAATCCGATCCATCGCTACAGAAGTGTCCAATCGATGGCAGCAACTGATGAGTCACGCGGAGGACAGGCATAAGTTGGTTATGGCTTCACTGAATTTCTTCAAAACGGCAGATCAGGTCTACTCTGTGTTGGATAGCCTTCAGAGAGAGTACAAACGCGACGAACACTTTTGCGGCGCTTCTCATCTGAACTCCAGTTCTTGTACTCCGATTGCCGTTCCGTCCAAAGAAGATATCGAACCGATAATAGTGCAGCACATATCCAAACACCAGGAGCAGAAGGAGGCGTTCCTCAAGGCCTGCACTCTTGCGCGTCGAAACGCGGAAACGTTTTTAAAATATGCCGCGCGTTGTATACAATACTATACGACTCGCACCGGTAGCTGTGCCTATAGGAGCGCTGAAAATGACGTAAAGAATATTATGGAAAAGCTGTTGACTCAAGAGAATGAAGTTCTGGACTGTTGGACACAGAAGAAGAAGCGTCTGGACCACTGCCAGCAATACATTTTGGTCGAACACAGCGCCAAACAAGCGCTCAAATGGATTACTGAAACCGGAATTCAATTCATTTCAACCAAAAGGCCTTTAATTGCGGGTAAAAGTGATGACGATTTGGAGGCTATGCTTAAGGATTGCTATGATTTCAAATCAAGTGCTAAGGAGTCCAAAGAAAAAGTTAGACTTTTGATACATTTGGCCGACAGTCTGGTCCAGAAGGGAAACACTCATCCGATTGCTATCAAAAAATGGGTCGCATTTGTCGATCAGTCGTACAATGATTTCAGTAAACAATTAGATGACTATAGACTTGAATTAGAGAATAAATTAGGGCTGAAATCGGTTCAACGTAATAGCGATCCATTGCTTGATTCAAAATTACTGTCAGTTCAGTCGCCAATAGAATCTCCCAGTTCTTCGGCCGCTTCGCCCACATCCCTGTCCTCTCCCTCCACAAAGTTCGGCCCGAGTTCTCCGACTTCGACGGTCAGTAATAGTCAGGAAATACTTCCTACGGATCCGGAGAAGAGGAAGAGCGCCCGTAAGAAGGAGTTCATTATGGCTGAGCTGTTGGGCACCGAAAAGACTTACGTAAAGGATCTCCAGATTTGTATCGAAAGCTATTTATACGAATATCGACGCAATTCTGCTTATCTGCCGATCGGTATCGCAGGCAAAGAGAGGAATATATTCGGGAATATCGAAGAGATCTATAATTTTCACAATAAGTCAGTTTATATACAATTATTACAATTACTGTTCACTATATGAGTATTGCATTCAATATTCAATAATTGCTTTGATTTTATACTTTCAGTACATTTCTCAGGGAATTAGAGAAATACGAACTAATGCCTGAAGACATCGGGCACTGCTTCGTCACCTGGGCTTCCAGTTTTGATATTTATGTGGAATATTGTAAAAACAAACCCGAATCCAATACAATAATAGTTCAATATTCGGGATCTTTTTTTGAGGAAATCCAACGAAAACACTGTGTTTTGCATTCAATCGCTGCTTATCTGATAAAACCGGTTCAGAGGATAACCAAATATCAGTTACTTCTCAAGGATTTGCTCTCTTGTTGTGGGGAAGGACTTCAGGGAGAGATCAAAGACGGCTTAGAAGTGATGGTCAGCGTTCCCAAGAAGGCTAACGATGCGATGCACTTGAGTATGTTAGAGGGCTGTGATATATCGCTGGACCAGTTGGGGGAAGTCATACTTCAGGACTCGTTCCAAGTATTCGACTCGAAGTCTCTGATCCGAAAAGGACGCGAACGAAGAGTTTTTCTGTTTGAGAGGTATTTGGTTTTCGGCAAAGAAGTCAAAGACTCGAACGGAAGGGGAAAATACATATTCAAACACAAACTCATGACTTCTGAGGTCGGGGTCACTGAACAGATCGATGGCGATGACCTCAGGTTCGCCATCTGGACGGGACGGTTGGCTCAGTTGGCAGACAATAAGATTGTGTTCAAAGCAAACAATTCGGAGACAAAGCATATTTGGGTGAAACGGATTCGCCAACTAATTCAGGAAACCTTCTTCTGTTCGGCGCTCTCGACAATGAATTTGTCGAAAATATCTCAAAACAAACTCAATTCAAAGCTACCGCACATTCATAGCAACAGATCGAGTCGGTATGTAATCAACTAATCGTTACTACAGTATAAGCCATACAATTATTTTCCCCATTTGTCTAAACCTTATTTAATTGACCTTAACTTCAGTCGATTTCATATATTTATAAATACTTTTTGTCTATATATTCATCAATTGATTTGGTTTTTAATTCTTATAAAATCGAAAATCATTTCGACAAAAGTAGTCGATGATAGTGTTGGCCTGGGATCAAATGCTTACTTCAATTGAAACTTGCATAGAACTTTCCCGAATAATCTATTAATAGTATATAATTGAATCAGCACTACTGTACACTACAGTATCTCATTCGATTGAATGACTGACCCAGGCTAAACTATTATCGTTTAACGCATCGACAATACAAATAGTTTCAAATCTTCTCTTTTTTTGAATAGAATATAATTATTATATAAAATATTAGCTTAGGCTCAGATTCTAATCGATTAATTAAGACAATGACTAAACTGTTTGAGTGCATCGTCTGTAGACTTGAAAGAAGACGTGAACTACAAAAATGGACACAGTTCAGAAATCATGAATCATAATTAATAGTCCAAAGTTTCTATTTTAAATCTATATCTAATTAATAATAAGTCTTACGTCCATCTCATTAACCTTTCTCTCATATAATTTGACCTGTCTTATTTGTGTTAAGAAATGAGCAGGCTCAATAGGATATTAATAAAGCATTATGTACTGGCTACTAAAGCCAGAGAAGGAACTGCATGGTGTAAATGGTGGGCTTAAACGCAATACTCATAGAACTCATTCTGTTTTATATGAATATAAATAAATAAAAAGCAAAGAATTATTTTTTCCTCCAAAATAGCCGTCAGGTCTACAGTAGTAAATGATTTGACTCGCATTCAGTTTATTGTTATAATACTTATGAATTGAAAATATTATATAAATTATATATATTTGAGTCGAAACAACAATTTCGTGACAAAACAAATGAATACTTAATTTGAATGATTTTATTGAACTTAGTTTGACGTCAATTATTACTGCCATCGAAGACATTAAGTCTACAGTATATAAGAATTGACTGAATTGAGTACAGAATCGCTTTTATTGATTAAATGATTTCCATTTGCAAAATGCAAACCTTTTTTCATTTGAATTGTTGCCGATTTCGCCCTTTTTTGCAAATAAGGTCTTAAAACTTATTCCGAATAAATTTGATTTTATTGACATTTTCATACAAATTGGTCTCAAGAGTCGACAGTCAAGGCTTTGCTTTAATTACAATAGTTTGCATTTCATTTGACTCACGTATTCGTTCGCATTTCCAAATATAAGTACAAATTAATGTAAATTTTGTAAATTAATTATAAAAATTGAGCTTATCATCAAAAGCTCCTTTTTTTAGTTAATTTTCTATTTAAACTGAAGTTTCTCTAAAAATATTTAGTGAAGAAAAATATGTATACTTTATTAAACCTATATTAAACCTTGGTTGAAATATATATACAGTATATACAGTGCAATCATTCTAACCATTGAATGAATGAATGAATCGGATTATATCTGAATTTTTTCGGTGAATAGTGAGAAAGCTTAGGGAAAACTTTGGCACCGAATAATGTCAATACAAATTAACCTGGCATTGATTTAAACTTGAATTAGTCTGCGACAGATCTTTTTCTTATTCGAGCCGTACATTCCTATACAACCTGTATATATATTTTCGCTAATTTTCAGTCTTTCGAGTATTATTTCAGTGCTGTTAACAAATTGAGCCTGGTCACTAATACTCCATTTCTTTTAAGCTAATTGTAAAATTTAGATAAATGTGAAATACCTCTGAATCCACCCAACTGGGTCAATTGACCAATTCTTACTTGATTTCACCCAAGGTTTACTCACAATTTAAAAACCTGAACAAAAATATTAATATTTTCGGATAAGCTTTATTCAATGATAAGCTAATATACCATGGAATTTTAGGGATGTGCAAGCTCAAAAATGCCCGAGTTGGTGTTTTTAATTTTTCCCCAGAATCGAGGGGTACTCGAAACTCAGTGCATTTGGCCCACAATTATTCACCAAACTAACGAGAGTATCGAAAAAGACCGGTTAGTTTTGACTATACCGTTCCCCTTGCACATCCCAAAATGCAGTCATTAATATAAAATCAATTTTAAACAATTATTTTCTTTATTTCAAACGAATGAAAACTTAATTTTATATCTTATTCTTATATATCCGATTCACCTTGATCCTTCTGTTAGTTCAATGATTATTATATTGATATATTAAATAAACTCTTCCTAAACATTATATCGAGAGCTGTACTAAAAATATTTATAATTTGAATGCAATTTCTCTTTAGTTTTGAATAAATAGAGAATAACTTATTTTTTCCTTAACTGTTATTATAATTGAAGGCAACGAGTCTTTCCTCACTATTGTTTGCAATCTATAGCAACAAAAGATACTTATATTATATTTTATATTCATTTTAATGATTGGTTTAATTTTAAATTTCCATAACTTCGCAGACATTTGTTTTGTTATAAAACATTTTAAATTCAGTTTTGAAACTAAAAACATAATAATATTGTTGAAAACATATCGAAAATATTATTATATGTATTGGTTGACTCACAAAGTTAAGCCTTGTTTATTTTGAATCAAGTGAATTCTTAGTTGTCTTGGATTATAATTATATAACAAAAAACAGTTTATTTCTATATTATGTTCTTTTATATAATTTTTAGTGAAATGATTAATCAGTATTATTATTAATATCAGAGAATATACTCTATATAGCCGTCAGATATATTAATAGTCAGACGATATATAGTTGATTGAAGTGAACTATAATATACTTATCAATCGATTGAGTCATCCAATTGTTGTATTCATCACTGAAATGACAAATACTGTCTGTACTGTCAAACATATTTGGCCGCAAAGACTGTCTCTACTAATGAAGGCAACTATTCTTTGCTGTACTGTATGTTCATATGAAACAAATCCAAACAATTTTGATCATTAAATGAGATCACATATAAGCAGTGTAATTTGACGTAAGAATCGCGATTCTTTCACAGCAACATTATTGGTGGTGTCATATTGGGCTCAGTGTTA